>CP099843.1:16597996-16777996 GCA_030062745.1 Capitulum mitella
GCATTTATTCTCGATCCCCTTTTCATTATTTCACTTCAGTATGGCATAGACGCTCCTGGCTTTTTGCAATGGAAGTCGCATGAGCTTTTATGACGGTCTTTTTTGTTCTATATCATCGAAAGACATATCGTATTTTCTTGTAGTTTGTGTGTACTAGATCGTTTAGTAAAGTCCTGCATGTCCTAATCGAGTAGTTCTGTGGTCAGGCGTTACCAAATTCTCAGTTTGTGGCCAAGACGAGGTTCAGACCACAAGCCGCAAATTTCCAAATTTTATAGCGCAAGACCACATAACGATTTAGTGTATGACTGTAGCATGCGACACATGGGAAAATCAGGCCTGGCAATTGAAACCACAGTTTATCACAGCTTGGGGTAACAGTCATGCAATTATTTATCTATTCAGGCGATTTAGGCCTTGTGTTCCGCCAGTGCAGTTTTTTCATAGCTTTTTCAGGATGTTTACTGAGACCAGCACGGCGATCTTGCAAAGCGTCGGTCGTGATGCTGTCGTCGGGAAGACGTTCTTTCACCGCACTTTCAGTATTAACTTCATCGTGCAATGAATAGGTGCGGTTAGCGTTTTTGGGTAGATTTGTGTTGTTCAGCGACATGTCTGCCTTTGTTGGCGGTCAGCACAATATCCATGTGGCGTTTTGTTTTCAGCAGAGTGGGTGGTGCTGGAAATGGGTGCTTACCACGAATGGGGAGCTACAAAAATTTCCTTCTCTTGCCTATTAAGGCATTCGAATGGTACAACTGACCCGCCACAAGTGACAGAGGTAGTGCTGCTCCATCGCCAGTTGGTATCACTCACGTTCAAATAATTTGTCACAATGTGTTTTTTTCTGTTGTGGACACACCGGTTTTTCCCAGTCATTAGAGTCGGTCAATGGAGCTTATCATAAGCGATATATGTGTTGTTGCTTGCAATGATGGAACCATTATATATTACAATACACACTCAGAACCCAAAGATCAATGAACTATGGACAGTTGCACCTACGTCAAATAAGTAGATGAGTTCATTCTCGACGAAACGTTTTGTATGCGTGAATAGTTAGATCCTTACCTTTATATAGTGTAAACAGCGAGACGACCCGTATTTTTGCTCATTATTTGCTGGTTAAACAAGACCCCATGGTCATTGGAGGGCCGCGCTCCCGCGATAAGTCAGCAGTGTGTTTGCCCGCCGGGACGACTCACGAAAGGGAACAACAAGGTTATCTTTTTCGAAGGAAGAGGAACTGGAAACATCTTAGGGCTCAAAAGACCAGAGGTTGGCTTTGAAGTCGGGGAAAAACCGTGCTCAGTGTATGTATGTATACATGTATATATGTATATATACATATCTTATTATTTTTTCGCTTGCCGCGATTTCTGCCGCGAGTAAATTTCTCCTCCACATTTTCAAAAGAGACTTGGAAGACCAAACCGAAACTAGAAATATGGTACAGTAAAGCGCATACGTGTGTGTATGTGCGTGTGCGTGTGCGTGTGCGTGTGTGTGTGTGTGTTTGAGTTTGCATACTCTCTTAAATGTTTGAAATATTGTTAGTTTGCTTTAGTGATTTATTTCGGAAAGTGCTAGGCGTCTTGCGAGCGTGTCACACTATACGAAACACATTGCTTTAGGGGTCACTGGGGCTTTCCACTCGGCGCCAGGGGGCCTGCTTGGCTTCCACTGGCGGAGGGCATGACCCCTTTGCCCCCCTCCCGGCTACATCACTGTGCAAAACTCGTTTAAAATCACAGCACTCGTCGCACTGAAGAATTCCTTCGATACGTTTCCCACTTTTCGGATAGCTAATTTCGTTTCGTGGTCATGTGTACTATAAATTGAACCAAAGGTCATTGGTCAAAGGTCATGTCGTTCAAGAACATAAAATATCGATTATTTAGGGTTTATATCTGAGGCTCCATCAAAATCGGTGGATGTCTTTAGTGCGACAGCCATGGGTGCAATATAAAGGCATTTAAAATGAAAATCACAGGACGAAGACCAATTCGAGCGAGAACTAGCGAAAAGGTTCTCGGTGATATCCGCAAGTAGATGATGCAGATGTGGACGCAAATAAGTGCAAATAGATGAACAGTGAAAAACGAAATATAAAAAGGAAGACAGGAAAAGGCAGGTGTCTTCGATGTGAAACACAATCACTCTCTTTTTTTCTACTGTACTCTGGATCCCAGTCGTTTATCATCGTACAGGTGCAAAGTGTCTCTGGCATTAATGTGAGGGTTGATTACGGGCTCGATCTCTTGGATTGCTGCAAAGATCTTTGCAGCTGAGATGCGAAATGATATTCGAAGAGTTCTTAAAAAGTCGAGTGTGCAAAACCACCTGTCGTATTCACTTCGTTCAGCTGCGGCTTTGTCTAGCTGTGCGTGCGCATGCGTGTGCGCGACCGCTAGCTATGTATCTTTGACGTTCGTCGTAGGAATACAGATCGCGTTTTAAGACTGGAATATTTTCAGGAACTTGCGTTATGTACATTCATGTTCTAGTAATGCACGCATATATTTGCATTTTTAAGCTCGGACATAATATGAGGAGAGTACGGAGACTGGATACGGAGACTGGGGCAGGGCCTCGTCTAACATGTTCAATGGAGGGGGCCGAGCTTCCGCAGTAGAGTCGTCAGCCCCCCGTCAGACAGAACTGAGTAACAGAGGGGGGGGGGGGTTGGATTGCTCGAAATCATAACATCTAATACAGGGTTTTCCATGGAAACGTAATATATTTTTTTTAATGCGAAGTCAAAACAAAAGTGCATCGTCCATTTTTCAGCGACACTTGTGTCACCAGTGGCAGTGTATACAAACACGGCTATGTAGAGGGGTGAAGCCGGGGGGCTAGGAGTCCCAGAAACCCTCTCCCGAAATAACTGGAGGGGACCCACTTCCACCGATGTTAGAAAATACTCTTGCAAAAACCAAAGCTATCGTCGGAACGCTTTAAGGAAAGGTAGACAAGAGAAGACAAAACATGAAATACATAGATCCAACCCTACAGAGAGGCCCCTTAACGTCCTGCAAGGGGGCCCATGCTCGCCTGCAGGGACCCTGCCATCCTGCGTGCCTTCCTACCATCCTGTAGGGCTCACTGTTGAACTGTAGGACCCTCCGCCAGCCTGTAGGGTCTCCTGCCGGCCTTTAGGGTTCCCCTGTTGAACTTAGGACACTGCCAGCCTGCAGGAGCCCCTGTCGGTCTGTAGGGCACCCTGCCGGCTTGTGATACCCCGGTCAGCCTTCAAAGAGCCCCTGCTGGCCTGTGGAGGGGCCCCTGCTTTCCTGTGGAGCCCCTGCTGGCCTGAGGGGTCCAATGCCAGTCGACAGGGACCCCCTGCCGGTAGACAGGGGCTTGCCTACCTGAAGATGACCCCTCTTTCGGGACGCAAGGGCCCCGTGCTGGGCCGTAGGGGTCATCTACAGGCAGGAAGTGGGCCCCTACCGGCCTTTAGGGACCTCCTGCCGGTTTGCACGGGCTCTGCCGACCTGTGGGGCCCACGTCAGCCTTCGGAAGGCCCTTGCTAGCCTCAGCAGGGAACCCTTCTCTTCTATGGGACCCCCTATGGGTCGGAAGGTGCCTTATCTATTCCTGTAGTTGGCCCCCTTTTGGCAGGAAGGAGCCCCTGCTGGCATACAGGGGCCCTTGCCGGCCTGTATGGCCCCTGCCGGCCTATGGAAGGGCTCCCTTACGGCCTGTGGAGGGACCCCTGACAGCCTGTTGAGGAGCCCCCTGATGGCTTGCAGAGGGGCCCCCTGACAGCTGTGGAGGTCACAGGTGTCGTTTTCTTAAAATAGCTGTGGATGCCCAAACCAGGTACATATCCAGGGAGCGTGGGGGCACATCCTTCCCGAGCCAAGCGGTCTACACTAGATGTTTAGCGATTTTGCAGGAATACGGAATAGTGATCATCACAGGCGCGGGAGCCACGGGGCCGTGGACTTCTGCCCCTCAAACTTTTCTGAAATTCAACAATGACCCTATGGGCGTTGACTGAAAAGAACTGGCCGAAAATGCTTCTCGGCCCCAAACTGAACAGAAGTTCCCTTGCCTCCTGGTGATCATATGTACGCTACAAAAACAAACACCACGAGTTTTTCCTGTACGTTAAATATTACATTCAGGTTAATTACATGGATTTTTTTCTCATAAATTTTTATAAATTATGGAGTACGCCAGTGGCATATGACAAAATCATTTGCCCCCCCTCTGAGAAAAATCCTGGTTACGTACCAGGCCCAAACATGTATGATATTCTTTGTTTCTGAAGTATAAATTTTGCCCTCGGCTCCGTGACCCAAATGTTTACAAGGCCCTTCCAATAATTTTCCTTATTTTGTATGATGGACTTTCTGCCTGTAAGGGCTTTTGAATGGTAGGTAAAAATCATCATATGAATCAGATAGGCATGAATCATCAATAAACAAGGAGTCAGCTGCTCCGCTGACCCTCGGGGTGATAACTCCAGACGGTGCCAGACTTCCGCGGAAACGCCCGGACAAGCCGTCTGAATAAAAAAAAATGTTTTTGGCGTGATCATCGACATCTTCGGACTAGTTGTGCGCATGATGCGAACCCCATTGTACAATGTTATGTTAATGTCCAGGGAGCGCACATGAAATGAGGGGGCCCACCGCCGGGCGACGCCCCCACCCCTGAATTTTTGGCTGGTTGCGCCCCCGGTTATGTATGCTGATAAAGTAAACATGGAAAATAAATATGTGTGCTAATACAATGAATGCAGGGTTTTCTTTTCAGTCATAAGGTGTTTTCCAAATGCGAAGTCACTGCATGAATGCTCCGTCCGCGCTTTTATCACACGTGCGAATCAGCAGTTGTAGAGTATGTAAATGACAGACACTTATAACATTTTTATGCTGCGATAACACCAACAACGAAAAAGACCAAAACAATGTCATCGAAATATGGGGGGGGGGAGAAAGGCGGTTGAGTTATTAAGCCGTTTTCACAACGTGGAAATGTGCGAAATTTCCAATGCTTAGACGCTTGAAACAAGAAAAATACCGAGGTTTGCGTCAAACGAGTAGCGCCATTGGATTCAGCGCATTCAACAATCTACCAAAACAGTCACTTTTCTGAAATGGAAATCCCGGAAGAGGAAATGGAAATTTCCCACCCATCCCATCGGAATTTTCGTAGCAGGATTCCCCGACTAAAAATTCCGCAGGCTCGGGCGCATTTGAATGTCGCTGGCGTTGGCGGCCGGCTTAAGCGGGCACCATACAGTACAAATGTAAACCTCAATAAACCTTTTTTTAATATCTATTATCTTCAAATTTCTGGGATGATCATTTAATCTAACAATGACAATATGTGCTAAATGCCATACAATCCCCTTCAGCGGATCAAATGCTAGAGAGGAGTTTCTGGCAGGTTTGTCCTTGATTCACCTCACGTGAATCGAATCGTCGCCTGATTCACTAAACAGGAATGTTTTTTTTTGATTCTCGCCCACAGCGGTTTGTAGCAAGTTTTGTTGATTTCGTTTTGATTCAATGATGACGGAATGACAACTAGGCTGCGATTTGATTCTGATTCTGATTCACTGATGGTCAGATGAATCGTTTCTGATTCTGGTTCCCACCAATGCAAAAACAACTCGTGCTTCCATCAATGTGTAGGTAGCAATCGTGATTCTGGTGCCCCTCTCAGAGTGGTAGAGCTGTTCTGGACAAATATCTTAGTTAATTTTCTTCCAATTTGTAGACAGTGCGGACTGGAAAGCAAATGAAACGTTTTGGTAATATACCGAATCATATTTCACGTTAAAGTGGAATTCAAATTGGTGGATGCCCAAGACACCTTCGCATTGGTGGGCAGTCCAGACATCAAGCTTGTGCTTGATTATGAATCAACTGGAATATATTCTGAACCGATTCAGTGCTTGGAACACAATTTGATGTGCCGAGGTTTAGATTTCCACTGTTCAAACCCGTGTAAGAAATACGGCGAGCCGCGCGGCCAAGGGAGGGTCTTCGCGTTGGCCGCCAGCGTAAGATGCTGTGAGCCACAATATCAGGTCCAAGTGAGGTGGCGGCCATGTTTGTTAAAAAATGGCAATCTTTCAATTTAGACATGACGTAAGACGTCTCAAGAACATCTCAGCGTCGCAATATAACAACATGCAGAGAACTAGTAAACCACCACTCAGGCCACAACGTTACGCCTGGCTACTCAAGAGAAAATGCGTACGGCTCCCGTCGGGACCCACAACCTTTGGGTGGACCCGCTTGAAAAGACCCTTTCGTGCCCGGCCCCTGAATGTGTTTCTGGCACCTACCAGTGCTGCGTCGATCCTGGCCGTAGGCATCTGTTCTGGGTAAATCCAGGGCTTGAAGTGGGGATTGTGCTGTTTCTTCCAGGAGGGATAGCCGACGCAGGCCTTGTGGAGTCGCTTCACCAGCTGCGGAGGGCAGCTCGGTCAATACGTGGTCGGCCAGCCGGGGCCGCTCGGTCAGCTGTCTGCGCCGCTACAGTCGGCTGTTCGTCACCGACCAGATAGCGCTGCCCGGGGATAACAAGCGCAGGCCTAGAGGCGGACCCAGGGACAGCTCGGAAGATAGGCTACAGCGCTGGCCGATGGGATAGGGGTCAGGTGGCCTTGATAGAGGACCCTGACATTGCCTTTTGCTGGCCGCGTTATATTTAAGCTCGCTGCAATCGTTTCTGAGATTGGCAAGATTCATGCAAAGTTACGCGATAGAATCGAAACGACGAGCGAAGGCAAAGCATAGTTCAACACAGTTAGCAACAATATTAGCAGGAAAACATTTAAATGCCAGCCTTGATTGCACGCAGTTTTTATTGACATGTTCTTACTTTACAAACATATTTTGTTAAGTTACAGTTTGTTCTTCAGTACGTTCCAAGTGTTTTCATCACGATACAAAGAACAAAGGAAGTCCGCGAAATTCATTTTATACGTTGCGCGTTGCAGAGTAGAGCGCCACTCGAACATCAAACACCACACATAATAGTTTGCTGACCTTAGCTTAAAGGTGTGGGACTTTGAATAAAAAACTTCTCTGATTATGCGTTTCATATAAAGCACAAACCATAAAGATCATGCATCTCCGAGATGTGCGTCTATTCATTATGCATGGCGATAGCGAGGAGCCGTGTTATCTTGTACGGACAGCGTAAAAGAACAGAAAACAGCTGCTGGGCGACAAAATGACAACGACGGGCAACCTCTTCCCAGTTGTTTGTTTCGGGTTCAAAAACGCCGATGCAGGAATCTACTATCGACAGCACCAATCCACACAAAAGGAAACGACATGCAGAACGACAGCGAGGGCGATCTACTGAGCAGACAAGCCCACAACAACTGAACACGACACAGGGTCAGGCGACACCGACATCGGTGGCAGTGCAGTAGACAGGGCTGACACAGCGCCCCTTTCTTGCTGCGCTGGCGGTGCCAGCCTATTTGTACCGAATGCGAAATTCGCTCCTTGCTCTCTGAAGACCACGGTTATTCTTACAAACATCCTGCTCCTGTGCAGACGACGCGAACAAGGAATGCCTGTGTTCCAGCGGTCAGTGATAAGACCAAAATGATCACGTCTCGTCGCCGCGAGGCACTGGCGGTACTTGGTCACGGGTCGCCCGAGTATAAAATCCTTAAAAAAATTATAAACAAAAAATTAAATCCTTAAAAAATTCTAAAAACCTTAACAAAATTCCCGAGTATAAAATCCTTAGAGCGGTACGTTCCGCTATCGTGCGTGACACCTGCCTTGACATCAGCGACAAATCCGAGAGGAAGGGCGAGGCTCCATGTGGAAGGCGATCCGGTCGGCCGACCGGATCGCCTTCTTCGCCCGGATCAGCTTTCGGTCGGCGGAAAGGCCGACCGAAAGCTGTCCGAAGCGACACAGGACCAATTAAACACTTTTTTGTTAGTGCTGGGCCGCACGTGGCCGGTGAGATGAGGGACAAGGCAGAGACGCCGGACTTGCCTTGCCGACTGCCAACGTGTTGGCGCCTGTATATTTAGCCTGGCGCCCATGGCGCTGTCTGAGCTGCGGACGATCGATTTTACTTAGCATGAATGGGTCGGCTGCCTACGGCGAGGACGGTGTCAGTATCCGCATGACCCGTAGGTCTTTTGATGTCGATCGGCGCGGTGCTCCTGCATTTGATCAATTCCAGTATTTCATTCTTCGATGTCCCAGATTCCTGGAAACATTCCCCCGCTTATCACGTCTTTAAATCCGGAGATCCTACCAACCCATCCAACTTCCGGCCGATTTCCATCGTTTCTGTCATTGCTAAAATTGTGGAGCGGGCCGTCCATCCACAGCTCTACAATTACCTGTCCCAGAACCATCTCCTTTCCCCAGCTCAGCACGGATTCCGCCTCGTCATTCAACGGAAAATCGCGCGGACATCCATATCCGATCACATCCTTTTAACCACTGACCGTGGGGAGATGTCCCTACTTCGCCTACTGGATTTGAGCAGAAATGCTTTGATGTGATAGACCACGCTAAACTCTTGACCAAATCACAACTTCACAGAATCGATATTTCTTGGTTTTCAGCGTACCTCCATAATCACAACTAGTGTCAGCCTCAATAACGCTCAGACAAACCCTAAAATATCTGCCCCGCTCCCCAACAGCATTGGATTTCTCCAGGGTTCCGCTCTCCACCCCCTGCTCTACCGCGTCTTCGCAAACGACCTCAGTCTGTTCACTGAAGGCGCAGTAGTCGTCCAGTACGCCGACGACACTCAAATTTTGGTTAGTGGTAAAAAGTCCGAATTCCAAAATGTTGTTGCTACGATGGAACAGATCCTGGCTTTTCTTGATATTTGGTCTCGAGCAAACGGGCTAAAAGTTAATGCCAGCAAGACTCAACTGATGCTGTTGGGCAGTGCACAAAATCTGCGCGACGCCCCTAATCAAGAGTAAAATTTCGCGATCATCATATTCTTCCCACTTTGGAAGCTAAAAATCTGAGACTAACCTTTCATCGCTGTCTCAACTGGGACTCCCACATAACCGCCGTTACTAGGCGCTGTTTCGGAACTCTAAGTGGTCAATCACATCTAAGGAGTTACCTACCGCCGTCCGTTATCTCCGGTCTGGTCGGTATCCTGGTTCTCTCGCAGGTCCGATATTGCATCTGTCTCGCCTCCGGAAAATCATTAGCTTTGCAGCAATCATTATTTTTGGTCGAAGCAAATTCCGTCATATAGCGGATCTGTTAAGGAGACTGGGCTGACTCAGCGCGGAGAAACTGGTCTCATACCATACACTGTGCCTGGCGCACAAGGTGCGCAGCATTGGTGAGCCTGAAACACTGGCCACCGAGTTTTCGTGTGTTGCGGAGCATCGCGACCGACACACCAGACAGGATGACAACCTATATGTACGAAGATCTCGCACGGATATGGGTCGGAGGCGTTCTTGCAGCCGTGCGGCGCGGCAGCTCAACTCGTTGCCAACTGATCTGCTGCGGCTCCCCATCTCCCTGTTTGGTCGTCACCTGAGACGCCACCGAAGCAGAGGTTAGGGATGATGCGCCATCCATCAATATGTTGTTTTGTCGCGACTTGTGTGCTTTTTTTTAAAGTCGTTCAGATGACAGTGACTACGTGCATTGTATGTTTGACAGTGGTTGCATGTATTGATGGCCATTGACCTCTTATTTTTATTGCTTTTGACGAGAGGCTGTGATAGCCGCGAGCCTTTTGCGGATGCCTTTAACATACGCTTGAAGTCTGAAGGTTGCAGCGATTTCAGCCGCTCAACTATTGTTCAGTAACCGGCGAAGGATTCCCTTTGGATTTCCAGTTCGAGGCCTGATACAAGCCACTTCGCTTCCTTTAAGCATATTATGGACTTAGGCGCCAAGCAACTGAAGCCGACTGAAAACGCTCTCCTCTCTAGCTGACGACAAGATCGTCATATACTTGGTGCCAACGCAGCAAAAAGCTTGCCAATAGCCACACTGCCACTGGGGGCGTCACGCGCTACACTAAACCACAGGCCGCACTGAATGCGTGGTTGCGCGGGACGGATGCCGCTGGAATGCCCGCCGCCAAAGAACACATGACGTGCGGTGGCGACAGATGCACTGTGTCGACAACGGTAACGGCATGGATACTGCGTCAATGCCGACGGAAACGCGACCGCTGCGTCAAAAACACTCCCCAGTCACCAGTCGGGACAACAACATGCATGGTACGAATGGGAATGCTTTTTGAGATGCCCAACCGGCTGCGCCGCCGCAATGGATGCCAGGGAGGCCGACAGTTACCTCTAGCTTACCCTGGGCACCATGATCTGGGACACCTTGTTGATCAGCCAGGCCGGCACATGGCCTCCGAAGCTGGCGTGTGCCACGTAGCGCACCTGGCACCCCTGCGGCGAAAGAGGCCGCACCACGTACCCTGCGGCGATAGTGGGATTAGGTCAGACTCGGAGACAGAGGAGGGCGGTCACCGTCGGTGCAACTGGCTCGACGCCGAAAATAGCACCAGCAGCTGCTAAGTAAAACCGTCATGCTCTTTGCAATGACTGTTGTTCAATGTTATCGCTGTAGTAGCTGTGTTCCCACCATGTAAAATCAAATCAAGCCAGCAACGCCGACGCCACTGCGGTGAGCTTCTGAAAGTTAACTTGTTCTTGAAACGCCGATATGCCTGTTACCTGATTTATATATATATATACACCATTTAGCGGCAAAAGGCGGCACACTGGCGTCTCCTTCCGTTTGGACATCGTTTCCGTAGTATTTGTAGTATTCAAGACTTGTATGTTCATCCGAACAAGCGGACGCGACAAGATACCGCCTCGATGTCAGAAAAATTTCATGCTATCGATAAACTTTACGACTTCACAGTCGTTTTTTTTCAATTAAAATATTGAGTAGGACTATGCCGCTTCCGTCTTTCGACTTGAGCTTTCGCAAAGGTTTCCATTCGAAATCCAGTCGTGAAAAGGCATTCGTCTAAATAAAGAAATTATCACCACATTGAGCCAGATGAGATAAGATCTTGTGATCGACGACGTTTTTACTGTCAGAGAGCATTGCCGGCACCTGGTCAAGCAAACTGACCTTCCGGTAGAATCGAATCGGCAAAAAAGTAGCAGCCAAAGTAAGCCCAGCGCCGTATTTGCCCGTAAAAATGGGGTGTGGTGTAGGAAGGATGAGGATCAAAATGCAACACAAAAACTCTAAATACGATTTCCTTCACAAGCAAAATGTTTTTTTATATAAGGTACCTTTTTAAGGTAGATGTTATTAAGACATAATACTTCTAATATTATTTAAATATTACCATAGACGATGTACAGTTTTGGCACTGTTGCGACATGACTGAAGTCAGTAACAATCAACATTGGTCTTCGGTCAAATACCTGAGGCGGTAAAAGTACATGGGGGAAGGTAATAATATGATAACACAAACTGCTCACTACTCCCCTAGGAAACTAGTGCAACAATGACACTTATGCATCCTTTTCTTCCTCGTTTATCGTGCTTTGAGCTGGAGATCCTTTGACCTGATGTTAATCGTTCTCTATCTTGGAACACAGCCTCATCCCAAATTGTCTATTTACTTGCCTAACAGGTAATGTCAAACGCGCGCCACGATAAAAATAGAACATTAGACATGAAGCTTCTCAAAGTTGCTCTCGAAGTGGAGCCGTTAGGGCATATACATGCATGACAGTAGGTGGTTATATATATATATATATATATATATATATATATATATATATATATATATATGTGTGTATGTATGTATATACACCTATTTTAAATGCCAACGCAGAGATAGGTCAGACTGTGATAAAAAATGGATTAATGCATTTTGCCTTTGGATTTCCTTCCGGTTCCATTGTTTCCGCAAACTGGCTGAATCAATTCCGAATCCGAATCACCACAACTTCTAAGTGAATCTATTCCGAATCCAATTCCGGTCCCAATGGAAGAAATCGGGATTCGGTTCTGATTCCACTGAAATCGAGCACAAGTCCGTCTCCAACACATCACACTAATTCATAGTCTTAACCCTCCTCCGGCGAGACCATTTTTACATGTTCTCCCGGTGGGAGGTCATAAAATGACCTCCCCTACCCACTTTTGAACTAAGAGAGATACAACGACGAGGTGAAAACCAATGTGTTTCTCGTCACGTAAGCAACTCAACGATATCCAATTTCTTGATTTTAGGTCAAACGACGATCTCTCAGGCCATAGTAATGATCTCAAGGCGGCCATATCGAAATATATCGAAGCTTTCGTAGCAATGAAGTTTCCAAACGTTTGACAATAAATTAGTTCCGTAAGTACCAGCTTGCTGGTAGTCAGTTGTCGAAAATGCGCGTTTTTTTTGAATTTTGGCCAATGAAGGGCCCCCAAGTTATGAAAATGTCATCATAGCTAAAATTTGCAGTGGGAGGCATGATAATCCCATTACGCTTTTCTCCGGTCACAAGGTAAACGAGCGACGACATGCACGCCAAACTTGGTGCACTAGTTCTCTTCGGGCTGGGAAGGGTTCAACTGTTTGAGGTCGTGGCCACCTTAGTCCCAAGGCCACCAGCAGGGACGCTCATGTCGTTTTTCGGAAATCGCTCCTTGTCGTAACAAAAAAGTCACAGGTCACAACCTATTGCATGAAAAATTTTAAAAGTTTTGCTCAAGGTGTAAAAATGTTCAAAACTCAACTACAACAAAAATCAGCGCTGTACCTTCCACCGCTAAAAAGTTATTCAAGGAAAACTGCAGGGAGTCCTACAACGGCCCACACACCGAACGAAGGTTAAAAGCAAAACTTGCGCAACGCTGCACCAACTCGCGCATCGTGCCATTTTGACACTCGCAAGCAGGCTCCACTAATGCTCATCTATTTTTCACCGAGGCCCAGGGGCCGACGGAACACTCCAGACTAGCGAAGTTTACACACTCGCGTGCAGCCCGTCCGGCCGGCGGTGGCGGACAGGCGCAGCCGGTCGTGGCCGGCCGGCCGTCGGCTCCAGGGACGACAGACCGCCTCCGCTGCATAATGACGGGGACATTGCCACGGAAATGCCCCGGATCAGATATTATAATACATATGGAGCGGCGCAAGACTGTGCAAGATGTCCTGAATTTAAAAACGAAGTCTAAAAGTTCGCCTCAATTCAAAACGAACTTTCCAATCACGCAAGGAGAGAAGTTTTTCGCGCAATGCTGCGGTGTGCAATGCATGTTCAAACTCCTTGTTTCGTCCGTCGTGCATGCGTATTACAAACTGATGTCAAGAACTGGAAAGCTTACTCCCAAAAACCTGAATTTCGTCCGAAGATGATATTCATTTTAAATGCATTAATACCTATTTCTTCCTCAAACAGAAGTGCAGAATATCAAAACTAAGAATATGTCCCTACGACTCATCTTTATGCTTTGAGTTTTCTATAACAGGTACCTAATGCTGTATATCTGAAATCCCGTCTTCTCAACCCTGAGAAGATTGTGAGACTTCAGACGCCTTCATTTCGGCTCGAGACGTCGTTGGCAATTTACAAATAATGACTACAAAGTTCCGACGCAGATTAGAAGCTATTTTCGGATATTCTGTCGCGACAGAAGTGCTTCAGCAACGTCCCTGGCCGACAGATGCACACAACTTTTATCATGTGTGTCAAAGAGATGTCAACAGCGGCAGCAACGAGATCATTTAACTCCATGCGAGTGTTTGCTCCGATTTAATGTGTCGTCTGCGGGATGTCATGCCAGTGCCTTTGTTACAAGCCATTCCGCTTTTGAGCGAGAAATTGACAGCAGACTGCTGTACGTGATCCGAACGCTTAACAATGCGGTTAAGACGTAATCTGCTGGAAGTTGATGAGACGGTGACTCACAGGAATGAAGTGTGGCCAGTAAGGTCGTAGCTTCCCGAACAAAATGTCATTTAGGCGGATCATCGGCATCAGTCAAACTGTTCCCAGCAATCTCGCCAAAGCGGTTTTTGGGAATGCATCTTACACAGAGCACAACCAGCCGTCCTGTTACATGGATAAAAGATTGAAGTTTCGACAATACAATGCACGATGCTCTCACAGCTGCTAGTGAAAAACAAGCGCTTCCATCATACACACACACACACACACACACACATCCGCAAGAAAATGTTTAAAACAAACAGGCACGCAGCCAGGATTTTCCTCGGGGGAATGTCAAAGTTTGTAGTAGCATAACGAAATTTATAGGAAAAGCAGCAACCTTATGCAACCTACCTCGGATTTAACGCACAAGAAAACGTATGTTTATTTTCGCAGTATACACATGATCACTATTGTGTCTTCCTACGAAATCGCTATATGTTTAGTGTAGACCGCTTGGCTCGGGAGGGAGCATGGCCCCATGGCCCCCTTGGCTATGTCCCTACAAATGAATCGTCACTTCTGCTCTTCAGAAACGAAACAACGCATATCTTTTTACCCTTTCCTAATCTGCTTATTTTGTTCTCCGTTATCATATTTCGGTTATTCATCCTTCACACACAGCGACTCACACTCTCCAACTCCTCCACAGCCAGTCCGACCGTATACCCTGGCTGACCTGAAAGATAGGAGAGTGCCCGGACGAATCCCTTCCTGGGCGGGTACTGCCGGTGGGTGACAGAGTGTGCGATCACGTAGTACTCGCTGGGCGTCTCCAGCCAGGAACGCTGCAGCACCATGTCGCGGTTTCTCAGCGGCGGCGGGCACGAGGCTGAAACCGACGCGGGGTCAGGATCAGCCACGTCCTGGCTACCAGCTTGGAATGACACGCTGCGCAGAGCTTACGTTGTAAGCCGGAAGAATGTAGCGGAACTCTGGTTTCTAGAATACGTTGACAGAAGATTTCACAGTAGACTGCAGCACAAACATTTCTGAAGCAGATTTGGCCATGTCGATACATGACCATGTCACATAATATCGTCTTTCAGAAGGGAATATCGAGATATAGAAACAAAGTATTGCACAGAACGCTGCCCTGGCAAAGTGGAGGACTGCTACTCACAGGCATAGTAGCAGATCTCGTTGTTTGGGTTCAGGCATCCGATCGATTGGATGGCCATCATGCCTTTGTCCCACTGTGGCCTGTATTCAGAGTCGTGCAGGACGTCGTATGCCGTGGCGGCGTCCACATTCAGGTACGAGGTGCTCACCTGGGTCGGACAACGACCGTCTGTTAACCGGCCTTCGCGAGCACGTCCATGATAAACGCCTAGACACCTGGTGATTTCCTTCAAGTTATCTAAGAACCGCAGATGTAGTCTGAGTATTTGGGAAGCAATTGCAATTGTCTGTACGGGTGTTGAATCAGTAATTAACTGGATATACGAAGGTATGCAGTGCTTCGATAAAACATTCTATGCTCCATGCCCAGCAACGTGGTATCTGATGACGGAAATTCATTAACCCTATTCCCGGAGGGCTAGACGGTATGGCCGATTCCCGGCAGGGGGGGGCGGATTCGGCCCCCCCCTGAGATCTCGAGAACTACTCATCCGATTTCATCGCAACAAACGGCAATCGATTTGCCGTGACGTGAACTACATTTTTATAAAAAGAAATTTTCAAAATTTTGAAATTTGTGGATACAGGGGGGCAAAAATGTCAAAATTGGGGGTACTTTTTGACTTCTTATAACTCCGTTGTTTATGGACCGATTTCGATGAAACTGGCATCAATCGAGAGATCATGGATAGGGCTTTTACCATGGGTATGCAAATTTGAAATTTTGAGAAAATTCATGGGCGTTCACAGGGTTTTAAAAATAGGGGGATTAGTTTTCCAATAACGGAATGAACAAAAGAGGCCAAAACACTTTTTTAGCTTCTGCTAGTCATGTTATGCTAAAGAAGTACAAATCGCATTACAATGTTTGTATAATGTTAGCATAGGCGGTGCCAGGGACATAAAAAAAGGGGAACTGTCACAGTCACACGTTTCTCAGATCAACTTGTGACCTTTGACCTTAAATGACCTCCAGTGACCTTGGGGTCACCTGGAATGATGTCGTGTGCATTCAATATTATTTGTAAACGTTTTTAATCGATTAAATTCACTCTATTCCAAAAAATTCATTTTTTGGCTTTTGCGATATAGGGTACGTGCACTGACATTTTAGGTCATAGCTCCGTGACCTGACCTGATATGAAGCTGAAACTTGGTACACAAGTAGAGGGCATCTTTCTACGTCATATATATTCCGGGTTTGACATTTGAAAAAACGGCGCCGAAATTATTGCGAAAAAACAAATTTTGACTTTTGACCTTGACCTGACCTTGTAAAGTGACCTCAGATAAACAAAATTACATATGCACATTGCCCAACTATTTAGCTATATATTCATATAAAGTTTTAAGTTCTATCTTAAAAACTCTGTTTTTGGCAGACATTTTCCTTTTACCCTCAACATGGCCAAAAATGACCTGAGGTGCCTCCCAAAAACGTTGCCTGGCTCCGCCCCTGAGCAAAATAGAATTTCGAAATTTTGTCACGGCGCGTAGAAGGAATAGCTAGGAAAAGTCACCAAGTTTCGTGAAGCTGCGTCAAAAAGCCTGGAATTGGCAAGCAAAAAACCCGAGGGGGGGGCGGATTCCGCCCCCCCCTGCCGGGAATAGGGTTAAGGACATAAGCCTCACGTTGAATTCCGTACCTTGATCATTTTGCAGTCTTCAAAATCTGAGTCTCTGGTCCACACTTTCGTAGAACTGCTGAAGAAATCCAGCTTCCATCCATCGTGCTTATCAGCTAACGAGACAAACTCTTCAAAGTCTCTGTCTTCGGCTACTCGCACTTCCCCCAGGCGCATTTTGTTCGTCGTGGCCTGCTGGACTCTGGGAACGGCGGGTGTCTTGACTGCCCGGCTTCAGGCTTTCTCCAGACTGAAGGCACACCTGTAGACGTTGGCGACGTCCGCTAAAACAGCCAATTCGTGGTGGAACGAACGGGAATCTGGTCAGAACCAGGAGTACAAATTTACACTGGAATCTTTTTGACTCCTTAATGACACTTTAATTCGAATGATGATTGATCAGGTTTTCCTGAGTACACGTGAGTAAAAGGGGTCACTTAACATTATAAAAATTCCAGAACAGTTCGGGACCAATTGATGTGCCTTCGCCAGTAGAATCAGCCTTTGAAAGGTCTAGAAGTCACCAGGCCTTCAGGAACATCTATGGTCAGTTTGGGCACAAGGCTAGAGGCCTTAACGGGTTGGATTTTTTTAACCCGTACTCTTTATCCATGTATCCATCATCCGACGGTTTTATCTGTCCATACCTATATATTTCAGTTTTGAATTCACAGCCATCCGCTACCCCAGGGGCGGACCCAGAACGCAGGTTTACGCCGATGGGGAGGGGAGCAGATTCCACAAAGGTATGCTGATTTCTAAAACTCGTCGGATTTTGCTTCCTTTTACCTCAAGGACTGTATTCAAACAAACTTAGTTTGGTGAAGTGTCTTCGATTTTTCCTGAATTCCAGCAATTTGTCAGCTTTTGCCCGATTTTGGCCATCTTGTGGACGGCGGCATGGCCCCGTTCTCCCCCTGCCTTGGATGCTCCAGTGCGCTACCCGTCAATGCTCAGAACCATCAGAATTTTGCCCATGTCTCACCGGTTGACTGAAAACCTTGTTCTCAAAACCATCTGGCATAGCCATACTCCTCAGAGCTGCAGCAGAACACCCAAAGTGCAATATGGGCCAATTCACTGAATATCTAAATTTTGGGTGCACATTTGTACATTGTCTCTTAATTAAAAGCAGCTCTTGAGAAGCGGTACATTTGCTATTGTTATAATACACACAAATAAACTATGAGTTGTGTAAAAATAACAAGAAGTAAACAATAAAGAGTGCAATGTACAGTACATACGAATGTTCAGTACAAATGTAGACCACTAGAGTAAGTGGCCCTGTAATGAAACATGCATTTCGTATTTAAATTAACGTTTCTTTATTTTTGTTGCTAGTTTGCCCATGAAAAAGTTGCTTACTCAGCACTCACCCACTGCCTGTGACAGTATGTATGGCTGTAGCCATTCATGGGTTTACCCATTAGTAACGGGTGAATAACTGGTAAACACAACCATTCACGGTCTCTCGTACGGCCTTATACCTCTGATATAGAAGCACTTCGCTCGCTTGTACCAAAAAACGGCGAAATTACAGAACATGCTTTTTAAAATGACCTCAGGTCTCTGGAATCTAACATGAACCAAGACTGTGATAAGGCCACAAAGTATGCAGAATGAAGCAGCACTCTGCTGCCTCAAGTTGCATGCAGCTGCTCCGTGTCGTTCTGAGCTGCAAAAGGAAGCAGTACAGGTGGCAAAATCGTCCCCATCTTGTAACACCATATTCAAATATTAAAATGTATTATTATTTTGCAACATTAATATAACTCTGGCATGGGTTGCCGGTCAGATATAGCGCGTTTGGGTGAGGTTCAATTTGATGCCAGTTCAAGACCTTGGAAACTAACTGGGATAGCGATTTACACGGTAGATGCATCACTAGCTAAGCTCTGTTGTGTGGAATTTTCACGTTTTTAGACTGTGGCCTCAAAATCAAATGAGGTCACATAGAGTAAAATTTGGTGCGGCCCGCCAGACTTTTGTTTGTACTGCGAACACAACTGGTCACAACGCCTAAAATGTCCGAACCATTTTTGTACGGCCAGAACACTGCAATAGAAAATATATTATTGGCGCCGCTTGGCTCAGTACTGATGCTTAAATTATTACTTAAGTTTAATTTAAGTAATATAGCTATAGCTTCATCAGATGTCGCACATCTAGCTTTGTGGTTCTCAGGGTAAATTCTGAAGAGACATTCGAATATGACACCCAAAAATACCTTACAAGTTCAATTTCTGACTCAAAGGTCATTTGACACCAACCTAGGTCGTGGACCTAAAGTGGCTTCGAAAAAGTGGAAATCGCGAAAATGTGCTCCATAGAGCCAACTAACGGGCCAGGGGTACAAAACTGGTGCTAAATAGAATATTTAGCGACGGGTAAGTAAATAGCTCACTGTGTCCTTCCGCTTGCTCAGAATGTTACGCAGGCATGCCACGGAATAATAAACCGAAAGTACAACACTTCTGATGTATTTTCCGTTGACACTTATTTGCCCCAACTTGTTCCATACCTATCGAAATCAGCGTAAAAAACGCCCTAGAAACCAAATTGTTGCAGGAAAAGGTGCATCAAGGTCATTTCAGTTCTCATGCTTATTTCTTGTTCTTTTTCGTCTCGAACCAGTGACCTCAGACGACACAGAGGAACTCAAAACCATAGGAATGTGTGTTTGGGCATTTCCTGACATTGTTTTCTATCATGTCAGTCTTAAATTACGCTATAAACATAAAAACTGGCTGTGTTTCATTGTTTGGCCTGTACAGAAAAGTGAACACAAGAGCATTTTGTTGACACTTTGTTCATCTGTCCGTGACTTGACCTGATATCGACCTGACACTTGATACAATGGCAGACGACAAACTGGCTATTGATGCATGCTCCAATTTTTGGCTGAGATGACTTGAACGGAAGTTCTATGTTCTGAAGCACTGTTTTAGATTCGCCTTGACCTGAGCTACCTCAGATCAATGAAACTATTTTTTTCAGCCATTATTTGTGCACTCATACCAAGCTTGAACGTCTGCTCTTAAAACTCTACTTATGGCAGCAGTTTGAAGTTTACCCTAACAATGACTATTTTTGAATACCATGCCCTGAATTTGACCCACTCTGGCTCCGTGATCTGATAGACATTAACAATTTTTTGGTACTGAAAGATCCAATATTAAGTTGTGTATAGATGCGTAAAATTTCGTGCAGTTACGACGCACCGTTCTGCACGTACTTCGGAAAACCTCAGGGATCAAATTCCCCCTACACACAAGTTAAAACTCGCTATGTAACAAGAACACTCATTATTCAATTTATTTTTTATTAATATATAATGTATTATTTGTTAAAACAATTGTCAAAAAATAATGTATTATTTGTTAAACAAAACCCAAACAAAAAAACAAAACAAAACAAAACAATAAATCACAAAAACTGAAGCTCCTACCAATCAGTCATACGTCATCCTAGCAACAGTCTGGATTTTGTTACACCATGCGAGTTAAACCTGTCTCCGTATGGGGGTGGTTTCAGAAGCCCCCTCCGTTTTTTTTTTGCTCGCCATTTCCAGAGTCTTAGAATTAGCGTCGCCGTCGAATTTTCATGATTTTATTTCCACCAGGGAAGGAAACAGGCTACGTTTCTGGGAGATACCTAAGGCCCTTTTTGGCACTGTTGAAGGTAAAAGGAAAATGGCTGCCATAAATAAAGTTATTAAGGTAGAGCTAAAAACGCTACATTTTTGTATAAAAAAATAACTAGTAATAAACAGGCTGTTGGTCTGTGGCCACTTTCAAAGGCCAGGTCAAGGTCAAAGACCGAAATTTAGTCTCACGTAAATATTTTTTGAAGCATATCTTTCAAACAAATAACCCGAAATATATATACACACACACACACACACACACACACACACACACACACACACACACACACACACACACACACACACACACACACATATATATATATATATATATATATATATATATATAAGCCTACAACAGTCTTATTTACTTGCGCTCAAAGTTCCAGGTTGACATCAGGTCGGATTAAGAAGTTCCGACGTGCAATGTCCGCTCGAGTGCCGTATATCACCAGTCATAAACACGACTTTTAGAAATATAGTCAATTTAAATGACTGGAAGTCTTTTCATACACCATAAAAGGAATCGAAGGTCATTTCATGTTGCCCTGAGGTCATCTGGGGTCGTTGAAGGTCAAAGGTCGGAAGTGTCTTCATGAACATGCGACCATGACAGTTCCCTTTTTCACGCCCAGGTGTCGTCTGTGCCAACATTATGTGAGCAGTGGAATACGATTTGCACTTCTAAAGTACAGAATGATCACCCAAAAACAGAAAAACTATTCTAAAGATTTTATGTTGATTCAGTTTTACAAAGAAATAGTCCCCATTTTCAAAGCCCTGTGAACGCCTACAATTTTTTCGAAATCTCAAACGTATGGGCCGAAGAGGAAGCCTCATCGATTTTTACTCAAATCACGCCAATAACGTCAGCATCAGTCGACAAAACGCCGGAATTGCAATAAGTTAAAGAATATCTCTTGACTTTTTTCCTCCTCCGTTTAAAAGATTTTCAGAATTTCTTTACACACAAATCAATTTTGCATCATGACGAATCGATTGCCGTTTGTTGCGATCAAATCGGACGGGTAATTCCTGAGATCTCGGAAGGGGACGAATATGCCCCCGCCCCCTTCCCCCATATGGGAATGCGTACTAGCGTAATGGGTAGGGGAATAGGGTTAAACTACCACTGTCGCGCGCCCTCCCCACCAGCCAAGCATTTTCACGCGCCAATGCTGCCCTCGTGTGGCGGCCGCCAATCCATTAACGGACACCATTAGACCAAGGCTGCCCTAAAGTGCAACAGAGACGCCACGCGCTATTTTTAGCCAGTCATCTAGAGGGAAACGTTCGCCGTCCAATTTCCTCAATTACCTAGTTGGATATCGCTGATGGCAACCCTGTGGCCCTGACCGGGTCGAGGCGCGTGATAGACCTGGGGGGAATTAGGAAGCTCCGCCGCTCACGGCCAGGGGCAAAGCAAACAGTGGAGGCGGCTCATATTTCATAATAGAGAGTAAAACATATTGAGAGGCTCCTTCATCTTGAGAAGCTCCTCTTCAGAACAGGGGTCCCTCCGCCACAAGAAGACGATGCTGTAAGAAATATTCCCCAAGGCAAGGCGAGTCCTGTTTTGTGATAATCTTACCAGATGTTCAGTTTTCTTGTACGCTTTGCCGAGGCACTTTTTCTTCTTTTGTTTTTCAACCTCAATTAGTCAACAGTCCGAGTAAAAGGCCGAGTGTTGCCCATATGAACATCTCATGTGAAACACGCCCGAAAACCACCGGATGAGAGACCGTCTTGGGATGCAAGCTCAACCCCGCTAAGAAGACAGGAGGTCCAGTTCAACGTGGACCAATCGGCCCTTTCTGTGAAGTAATTTGAGAAACTGCCGCCTGTCACTCCCCCTATCGCTTTGCGGTGCAATGGTTCAAGGCTCTCTTCTGGACAGACGCTAAGGACACCTAGCAAGGCCCGGACTTCCGTCCAGCCCGGTCCATTTCGTGGGTCCGGGCACGTAGCCGGGGGGAGGGAGAGCATGGGGCCATGCTCTCCCACGAGCCAATCGGTCTGCACTAGATATTCCGCGATTTCGCAGGAATACGGAATATTGGCCATATATGTGTCGAAAAAGCAAAAATATGTATTTCCTATGCGTTAAATATAAAGTCAGTTATCTAACATTGCCGGTTTTTCTCATAAATTTTGTTATATGTCAATGGCATATGACAAAATTTTAGATCTGACCCCTCTTGAGGGAAATCCCGACAACGCGCCTGCGTGAGGCTGTTTAAATATTTACAGTTTTTTCGGTCTCTGGATCGCTTTTGAGTGCAATTGATGCGACAAGCCCCCTCCCCCAACAGAATTGCAGAAGGCCCCTAACAGAATCTGGAGTCCGGTTCGGTACAGACCACCCGGTCCTTTCAATGGAGTTCTTTGACAAATTATAGGCTTCCCGGTCCTTGGGTCGCTTTGAGGCGTACTTGGTACGCGGCCCTCTCAGGGACGGTAGCCAAGGGCCCTTCGCAAGGTCCGGATTGCACTTCATGCAGGTCACTCTAGTCCGTGATGTTAGGCCCTTCGAAAAACAATCGTAAAATCTTGGTCCCTGGATAGTTTTGGGCGTAACATGTACAAAGCACTCTTCCGGATCCAAGCTCGAGGCCCAGGCCACCCCGGTTCGTTTCGTGAGCCTTCTTGAAAAAAATTATATGTTCCTGGTCTATAAGTCGCTTTTGGGTGTAATAAATAAGAGACCCTCATTCGGACAGAAATGCGGAGCCCTCTATCAGGTCTTAGGTTCCGGCTTCCCGATCCTTGCGTCGCTTTTGGGCAAAATCGGAAAGATGTCGTTTCCGGGACAGAAACCGAGGCACTTAGCACTGTCCGAATTTTGGTCCAGTAATATTTCTTTTTTTTAGAAGGGAGAGGTGCTTTTTGTTTCTCTTCAGTGTAACTTGGACTCCTGTTCAATGTCTTACGAGGCCCATAAAGCTAGTACATGGGGAGCGGCGAGAATATAGTTTTGTCCCGTGTTCATTACCGTCATCGGGGCCATTGTCCCTCCTCCGCGATCTTCCTCTGCCCTCGAACACAAAACTTGGCAAAAACAAACGAGAACCTTTGGAACAATCATGAACTAGACGATCTTGAGTATTTTTGACATGGCATCTGCATATATAGGTGTCTTTGGGCCATGAAAGCGTTATCAGAGCGCGATTTTTTTTGCGTGGGCATATCTTAAGTCGCTGTAAATGCTAATATAGTTGCCTGTTTCATTCACAGCCGTCTGTTTTACATATTGGTGCGTACATTATAACTTTACTGTGGTAGATTAAATGATTGCAAGACTTAGGCATGGTAAGATTTTATCCCATAAAAATTGATAACACAGCTGTCTGAACTTCGGGAATATCTCGTATCTCACTCACAGCCACCTATACAATGCACATAGGGTCGGCGTAGTGCGGTGACTGCCAGTGCCATGTTCGCCTGACGACTGGAAAGTCCCCGGTTCGAGCCCAAGTAAAAGCGACATTTCGCCGTCCCCGCCACAGCCGGCGTGAGTAGTTGCGACACGGAATAACCCTGACGGTAGAAAGCATCGTTAAATAACCCAATATCCCACACACTGCACATTATTATTCTTGAGCTCCAGGGCCTAAGGCATGACTAGAATTACAACTTTCGTCACGACCAGAGAACCTTGTCGCAGGCGCAACTGACAGTGTATGTGCACGCCATCCACATTAAAAATGTGATATAACGTGATTTGTGCCGTGTTTCTATCACATTCCATTTCGTCATTACCACATCAACCAAGAGAGTTTGCAGCGCAGCTGACTATATTCTTATTAACCTTCGTCTTATGAGGGGTCTTTCTGTAATACCGGTAACCCTGGAACGCCGCAGAGCACCTGCATGAAAATTTGATCCACTGATCTCTGTTTAATTTCGCACATTTTGATACATATCCGTACGCTGTGTCATGTCAAGTTACGGAGATAAGAGAACATTTTCAAAGGCATGGTCTGTGAGTTTGCCATTTTCTTACAAACATGCAAACTGCTTGTTCAACAAGAAATTAAAATTCTGTACCCACCCTTACCGGAGATTTTCCTGAAGGCCTCGTCGGCGCTTGTGGATCCCGAAGCTAAACACTTTATCTCAACGCTTTATCTCTTCCAGCTTCTGAACGGTTAGGACAAATGGCATAGGCAGCGTTGGTAAAAATATTCCTGGAACCAGGGATGACGACATATAGAGGTATGTTTCGGTCTCAGAATAACGGCACCTGCAACCATTTCTTCAATATAATGTGAATCGACTGTTAAATTTTGTTAAAAAGTTGTCAGTGCTGCTGTTCTGTATTAAAAATTATCCCAATTTGTTTGCAGTATACCCGGTAACTTGGAGTAAGGAAACAATTTAAGGAATTGTGCCACCTTCGCACGTGTTTTGAACCGGGATAGCCAAATCGTAGCCAAGTCTTAGAATCCAATATGGTCAAGCTCAATCAGATTGCGCCTCAAAAGTCTACAATCATGAAGATTCAGAACCATTTTCCACAGCTCTCCAGCGTGTCCTATTCCTCCGTGTCCTAACTGTGGCTCAGTTGCACGGCGTTACTATCGCCGTGCAGGCCAATGAACGCTTGCGTGCATTGGACTGTGCAAACCCGTTTTAAGTCATATTGGCAGATGACAGCAGAAGAAATACGGCTTTTAACTAAAAACATTTTCTTTGCTTCTTGACACTGTTCAGAAAAAAATAACAACCAAAATGTTGCAGGCCACATTTTTCAGACCAACCAGTATTTCTGAAATGCTAGCAAGTTGGAATATTCGCTTCTAACGCTTCCCGTACCAGGGGCGTGTTTGAACATCCCCTCAGGTGCTACCGTCATAACGATAAAACGGAAAAAACAGAGCTGCCAAAGGTATGGTACCTTTATTGTTATCACTGCACATATCCTATCAAAATTTGAGCCCCGAATCAAGTCGGGTCACTGACCTAGGTCGGGTCACAGAGGTCAACCTCCAAAAAAACTTGACCTCCCATAACTTTTACATGGTCGTACCGAGTTTGCTAAAAGCTGCAGGAGTAAAAGCATGTGATAGATGACAGAGTTTATATATTTCAGGTTTTTGCGAAATTTCAGGCCAACGACCTGAGGTCAGGTCAACTTTAGCCGCTTTTTAAGACTGCCTAAATTTGAACGGATTTTTATGGGATTACAATGCTCATATATAATCAGTAGCGTTACCCCTCACATGTGCTACCATCATGTCACCAGAGCACGTTTGGCCTTGGCTCAGGTCATGACCCACCAATAAGGGTTCATGTTGTAAACCTTAAACTTTTTGCCTGGAATTAGTAATCTGCACCTCTAAAGGGTTAAAACAGATGCCAAATTCGAACTGATAGCTCAAAGTAATCTTATCTCACACTGCAGGGCAAAACAAGGTTATTACAGATCATCTGAGTCAGTGACCGTTTTTGACCTGAGCAATGCATCAAAAAGTTTGTTGTGGCCTTGAATGGGTCATTGCAATGCGTAAAAACGATGCCAGAGATGAAATGCGACAAGAAGGTTATATTAAAAGAAAATTCCTTCATGGCCATGTGCATCTTATTTATTCTTCCCACAGCAGACGCATCAAGTGACGCATCAAGCGCATCAAGTCGGAGACCGTCGACCGATGACCTCATATGATCTCCCTTGTTCCTCAGACCCTTCCTTAACCCTGAAAAGTATTCCACTCGCCACGTAAACCCCGCTACAATTTCGCATTTTTTCGACTACCATCATTTGAAAATTTTGCCTTGGTTGATCTCAGCTAACCTTCGGTTCAATCTGAAATCGTGCTTGGGTATCTATAGCGTGCTTGGGTATCTCATCAGCATCCTCTTAAAAGCAAATTAGACGTAAAAACATGCTCATCAGTAAGCAGAAAAAGAGGACGTGCACTTTACAAATGTATGATTTTGGAACGATGACGTGACCTGACCTGACTCGCGCTGAAAGTCAAAAAGAGGTAAATTCGCTTAAAAACGATTGTTTGGCGAGTTATTAGCTATTCTGTAAGGCATAATTTGCGGCAAAATACGAATTAGTTGCTGAGCTATTAACCCGTCCCCGACTGGTGGGGGCAATTGACTGTCCCCCCTGAGGTTTTTCTGGGACTGCGAGAGAACAAACAAACACAGCGTCATGAAACTTTATGTACCTTTTGTTCCATTAATTTTACATCTCGTGTCGAAATTTTGACCTCAGGTCACGTC
Source organism: Capitulum mitella (assembly GCA_030062745.1). Taxonomy (NCBI): domain Eukaryota; kingdom Metazoa; phylum Arthropoda; class Thecostraca; order Pollicipedomorpha; family Pollicipedidae; genus Capitulum; species Capitulum mitella. Next base: position 16,624,536 of record CP099843.1, read on the forward strand.
AGGTGCCTGACCTAGGTCAGGTCAAACGGACCTATGTAAAAAAAAGTTTAGCGCCCCGTAACTTTTTCGCAAAACAAGATATCCCAATAATATTTTCAGGGATTAGTGATCGTGATAGATGCAACAAATCTGCTATCTCAGATTTCTCGAAATTTTGCGGGTCATTGACCTAAGGTCAAGCCCATTTTATGATATATCGCCGTTTTTTCGGAAATTGACGGAATATTCCATAACATTTTTGGTGTGGAGTGAAGCAGACATCTAGTTACCGTCATTGGGCAAAGTATCAGTGACTTCCAGCCATTGGCCTAAGGTCAGGTCACGAATAACTGTGGTGGGCTAAAATGTACCACCGTCAGAATCGACGATGAATTACTCAGAATGGATAGAAAATGGCAGAACTAGCTTGCACAGACGTAATTAATACCAGGGACCTCAAAAAGTTTGAAAAAGTAGCATATTTTTCAAATAAACAGGCTCTCGCGAATAAAGCTCCGCCAACTTTGTAGATTGGTAACTAGTGAATTTTTCCGAAATTTAAGCATGAAAAACCATCACAAGAACCACAAAGATCAATAAAATGTACATAGATCGTCTTTTTTCGCGAAAATAAAGGAGCGCCAAAATTAGTTCCCGTCAATTTGGTACCGCATACGGCAGCGGCGCACACTGATAGCTGGCGGGAGAATTACGATGTCTATAACTGAACGTTTCGGCGTATATATTGAACAAATCTGGGGAAATTAGACGTGTATCGGCATCCACGGACCTTTACTTGAGCGCTGGTGCCTTTACCTATGCGTTATTAGTCACAGCCCTTGAGATTCAGGCCATTTCTCGGTCTCATGCAGTCGGCTATGAGAAAACATATATAGGGCGTAAATTGCTTACATATTATCTAAAACTAAAAATGAGACCACTTTCGAGCTCTACTCGTCACAAGCTTTCCAACGGTGTGCTTATTTTTATCGTTCGACCAACCGTTCGTGAGTTAGAGGGGGGCAGTCAACTGTCCCCCCCAGTCGCCCATGTTCGAAACGGACCGACGGTCGTGCGCGGGTTAAGCAGCAACAAAACGTGAATTTAGAAATTTTTGACCATATTTCCTCAAAATTTTGACCAATTTTGAGAAACGTTCCCGGGCTCGAGTTCTACCCTTCAACAGCTTTCCAACGATGTGTCTCTCATTTTCTCCGACACATGGTTTGCAAGCAAGAGGGGGTGTTCAAACACCTCCCCCTTGGTACGGGGAACGTGGATCTGACTGCTGGTACGGGGCGGGTTAAAGTTACCGACTAAATTACGTATGCTGCATGCTATAAATCCTTGAGCAAAGTTTTCTGTCCAACGACAATGCTGATTTTCACTACTGTTCTACTGACTTGTACTACAATACTATTCTTGTGAGAATCTCATCAAAATGAGAGACGCATGAGGACGTTTTACCATCTCTGACTTATTTATGGCCACGGCTTTTCGAGGGTTTTGTTAATGGCAACCCCACTGCTGTAACTCAAACATTTTTTCCTCCACTTCACAGGGTCGCAGCATGCGATCCAATCGACTGGCTAGTGGACTGCCTAAGGTTACGAAGTCGAACTGTGCTCACCTTAACTTTTCAAATTCATCTGGTACAAATCTGGGGAATTTTCCGGGTCGCGCATTTAGCAACCACACGACCGACCCGCCTACAGGCAAAAAACATTACTGCCGGTGGTCAGATGATGGCGCTAGCGAGCGAAACCGTATGCCGGGGTCGCAAAATAGGAAACTAATAGCGCTTGAAACTATTTCTGAAATGAAGGAACGGAGTTCGCGATGTTCCAGGACGCAATGCTTATGTTTAAATAATAAAATAAAGTAAAAGAATACGGAAAATGAACATCCAAATGAAGTGAACGGCCGAAAACTAACTATATAAATAGCCGAAACACTGACTGTAACGTTTTTAAAAGACTTGAGTATTGAACTTGTAAACACTTGAGTCTGGTGATAGTTAAGTGTAACAATTAAAAATCATGCTCTTGTACGGAGATCAGTGACTTCTAATTCCCTGGACTGTTTCACTGGGTGTGACAACGCAATTACTCATGGAAAGATGGCGCAGACAAGGGCTTTTTTCCAGACAAAGAAAACAAATTTTATGGCCATTTACAAGTAAGGAACATTGCAGTTCCATAAGCGGGAGTACTTGCCGTACTCGAAAAAAGTTAATGGATGGGAACTACTGCAGGAGACTTTGCTGAACTCGTTTCCCTGGATCCCTTAAAACAGTTGTGACACAGCATATGGGGCATCAAAAGACTTCCATGCATCCTTCGGTCTTCTTCATTTCAATCCTTTTCTCCAGAATGTATATAGTGGCACCTCTTTTTCCGTATGCAGTCTCTCGATAGTCCTTCATGGTTATTTAATAATAATAGAAAAATATAAAGTCATAAAGGTTTCGACACGAAATGTTCGTATGCAAAGCAGTGAACGGGAAGACCTCGCCTGTACCGTCAGAAGAGAGGTCACACTCTCTAACGCAGAATCGGTTTGACCTTGACAAACGTCCGGCTGAAAATATATTGTTCAGCTTTCGCATATCATGCATTTCACGTGGCGTGAACATTGGTCTGCCACGACCCTTGATTCGTGTCAGGCATACCGTGACTAGCGAGAACAACAACTACAACTGGACAAATAATTCAGTGCTCAGTGACACTTCAGGTGGTTCCAGAGACCGATCCAAACCTTTCATTAACGAAAAAAGGTATCATGAGAAGTTACGGTGAAACGTTCATGATGCGAATAAACAAAACCAACTAAATTTTCACGAAGCAATTGTTTATGCAGCCCATTCGTCTAGATAAATTTATTTTCAAGCACGTGGAGCAGCTGCCACGCAGCTTCCCACTTCCGCCACCCTCTGCAAAGGCACAAAGCATAACAGCTTGACGGACGTATAAACAACTCATTCAGCGATTACTATAATGTTCATGAAAAACTTTGGTAGAAGTTACCTTGGCCATAGCCAGTAAATCCATTAAAAATAAGAGCACATCCCTCGTAATCCATAAATCGCAAGTGGCAGCCAAAAACACCGACAGCATCCGTCCAGCAAAGATCTTCGCCACAATGCGCAGCTCTCACTCACCACGTCCTACCAGATCCACCGCCTCACACTCACGAACGACACCTTTTTGCCCGCGGCCCAGGCGAAGGCTCTCCACAGCCGGCGCACTACACCACGTCATCCGACGACTGGGCGCGTCCGGCTGACACAGGTGGCAGCGCCACCGACGCGAGCCTGCGCGCCACCCCTCCCCCCACCTCCCCGCCGGGCCCGGTCGTGTCGATGCGAGGAGCGTTGCCTACCGCCGCGGGGTGTCGGCGCCAGGCTATAGATCGACTGGGCGAGCCGCCGCCGCCGCCGCAGAAAATAGAACAGAAGGTCAAATGGCGACTTACTTGAAACCTTCCGTGGTGTGCGGTGTGATGCTGGGTCGGCATGACCTTTGATCTACGACCTTCGACAGAGTGGGGTTTCTCTAGGCTCTAAGCTCTGGGATGTGGTTGTTGTCTCATGAACGGTGCGAATTCGTCTCTGTGCTGGTTCGGTGTCTCCCGCGCTGACCCACATATCTTCAGTACTCTCAAGGTCAGTGTGGGGCCTATCGCCGGCTGTGTCGTTACCAGGTCCCTGGTACAGTACCACTGGTACGGGTCTTGTCTTAGTGCCAGGGCCGCGGGCCTACACGGAGCCCTTCTGGGGTCTGCTTCCGGGGTTATGTATGGAATCTGATCCGGCGCAATGTTGGCAACTTGGCACTGTCCCATAACAGCTGGACGAGTCCTCTCTTCAGATCAATACGTGGACTTGTTCCCTGTTCCGAATTGCCTCCCCCTCCCCGAGTCACTGGGCGTTCCTGCAGAACGGCAGATGTCTGTGTCTAAGGGTTCGGGTCGGCGACTCGTCGGATTTGATAAATGTCCCTGTCGAAGGCAATGACGTACTGAACTTTGGTGACCCATGAGTTAGCGTCCCTGCACGTAACCCGGAGGCAGGGCGCTGTCGAGGTCAACAGTGGTACCAACCAAGCCACTAACTAACGACTGTTGTGTCCTAACGACAGGCTGCTGGAATAGTTAGAGCACGAGAATTCGCGCTTGCGAATTGCAAATTTTGTAGACTTAAATTGAGGGGAAATGAAAACGGATTTGCTTTGGTGGCTTTTTTCGTGGCTAAGTAACTGAAATGTAATCCGCAGTTAAGGTTTATTTTCGGTTTAATTAAAGTCCGTTTTAAGCCCGTTACAGACGTAACATTGGTCCTTCGGGATGGATGTGTGATCTTGGCCAGTTGAACGTGGCGTAAGTCAATGTACTATATACAGAAACATTCAGAGTAGCTTAATTCCCTTTGATTCGTACAATGACAAAAAGAGTGCGAAACCTACGTCTCTGAAAAGTACACAAAGCGAACTCAAGAACCGGCGTGAAGTTGCTACTAGCACTTCATCCGAAGAGCTCAGTGCGAAGGAGGGCCCAACTCTCCAAGATGAAGGCCGAGCAGGCAAAATGGGCCGCTGGAACGGGCAGTCGAGGCGCGCAAACGTACGGCAGCGGCAGCGGCAGCAACGGCTGAGACCGAAGCCCAACTGGCGTTAGATGATGCCCGTGCGGAGGCTCGTAAGGCTGCCGACGTGGCGGCGCTGAATGATTTGGAACTCCATCTAAATGAAGAGGAGCAGCTGGGGTCCCAGCAACTGGACGGTGAGGACTGCGACGACCGGGAAGACCAGGGAACTGCGGATCCAGGGTCCTTTGTGGGATGCTTTTCGGTGCCTGGCGACCAGGTGATGCAGCGGGGCGATGACGGCGACGACTCGCTGCGTCGCAGGCCCGCTGCGAGGCTCCGAAGAGCCGAACTACCTGCGCAAAACCACAAAACCGACCCCCGTGAGCGCACAAGGACTTGGGTAACAGCACTATCCTATGTACGGGGAGGTTGCCGGGGACCCACAGCTCTCCCCAGGGTAACTTTAGAGAAATCTGACGGCTGTCCTCTGGAGTGGCCCAGGTGGAATGCGTTGTTTAAGTGCACGACAACAGTGTTTTGACGTACACTGAGCGCCTCACCCATCTGCAGTTCTGCCTCACGGAGGAATCACCAGAGGCTGTCCGTGGATTGCTATGTGACGGTTATATGTACGAAGAGGCGCTGAAGGAGCTGGAGCTACAGTTCGGTGACGCTCGTGCTGTTGTAGGAGGTACCCTCGCTGGCGTTCTGCAACATCGTCCTGTGAAGGAAAATGATGGCAATGCGCTCAGTCGCCTTTCCCGCGTGCTCCGTGCTGCAGCCACTGTTCTGACTGCCAGAAGCTTTGGAGCCAATCTCGCTGCCACAACAATCCTCGAGCAAGTACTGGGCAAGCTGCCGACGTCGCTGGCCTCGCAGTGGGGTCAGCTGGAGATGAAGATGACACCGAGCCGGTCGACACTTGCCGACGTCGACCGGTGGTTGAAACCGCTGGGGCTAGCGGGCCGCCGCGCGCTCAGTGTACCCAGCGGCCAGAGGCGATGACGTCACAGAGGCGGCGGGCCCATGCGGTGGGACCACACGGGCGTCGCCGCGGTGGTAATCAGCGCACCACTCTGGCTACGGTGGCCGCGATGAGAGGCACAACATGCCAGGTCTGCGTTGGAGAAGTGCTGCGTTTTTTGACCAACTGCGCTGCCGCTTAGTCGATCGAACATCGTCGAAGCTCGGAAAAGTCCGGTCCGCTCCCAGATGACGAGCTGCAAGACGCCGAAAGACGGGTTCGCTGGCTGCAGCAGTGAGCGTTCAGCTCGGACGTAGAGGCTCTGAAGAGGGGAGTGCCAGTCAAAGCCAGCAGCTGCCCTCTTTCGCTCTCACCGTTCCTGGACCAGGATGGACTGCTTCGTGTCGGCGGACGACTAGCAAATGCCCTCTCTGCCAGAAGAAATCCGACACCCTATCCTCCTACCTCGGGAAAACCGCGTCACAACTCTGATCATAAAGGAGATCCACCAGAAGCTATTGCGTTCCGGGTTTAAACACATATTAAACGAGCTGCGGCGGACGTTCTGGATTCCCATGCGACAGCCGGGGTCAGGAAGGTAGCGCACGATTGACCGGTTTGCCGCAGAGGTCGCGCTAAACCATGTGAAGCGACTGCTGAAGTGTTATGTTATGAAGAAGGACAAACGGACGTTATGTCGAAACGAACGACAGTTATGTCCTTGCCGAAGCTGAGGCCGTGGTCAACAGCCGTCCTCTGACCTATGTCTCAACACAAGCGAGCGATCTGGAGGCTCTAACTTACAGCAATTTCCTTCTCGTTCGACCGGTCAGCGGCTTTCCATCTGGAGTTTTTGAGGGCAGCGACGTGACCAGCCGTAGGACTTGCCGCCAAGCGCAAGGCGTTGGCTGACCAATTCTGGAGGAGATGGCTGAGAAAATACGTGCCAGGCCTGATCTGTCGGAAAAGTGGATGAGGGAGACGAGGAACGCAACTCCAGGTGACCTCGTTCTTCTAGCAGAAGACAATGTGCCGCGTGGCCAATGGCCTCTCGGCCGTATGGTTGAGGTGTTACCGGGATCGGATGGTCGGATTCGGTCTGCACGGATCCGTGTCCGTGGCGGTACGATTCACCGGACGACCAGCAAGTTATGCGTGCTTAAGAAAGCTGCGTCAGATAAGTGCCAGCGACCTCGGGTTTCTTGGCCCTCGAGGGGAGAATGTCGTGTCTTAACGACAGGCTGCTCGAATAGCTGAATCAAAAATTCGCGTTTGCGAACTGGAAAATTTTTGGACTAAAATTTAGGGAGGCGAAAATGGATTTGCTTTGATGACTTTTTTCGCGCCTAGATAACTGCAATATAACCGGCAGTTAAGGTTTATTTTCAGATAAACTAAAGGCCCTTTTAACCCTCTTCCCGGAGGGCTAGACAGTATGGCCGATTCCCGGCAGGCGGGGCAGATTCGCCCCCCCCCCGAGGTCTCGAGAACTACACATCCGATTTCACCGCAACAAAGGACCATCGATTTGCCATAACGTAAACTACACTTTAAAAAAGAACTTTTCAAAATGTTGAAAGAGGTGGATACAGGAGAGCAAACATGTCAAAATGGGGGTGATTTTGGACTTTTTATAACTCCATCGAGAGATTATGGACGAGACTTTTACCATTGATACACACATTTTAAATTTTGAGAAAATTCATATGCGTTTACATGGTTTCTAAACTAGGAGGATTAATTTTCTAACAACTAAATGAACAAAAAAGGTAAAAGCACTTTTCTGGCTTTTGATAGTCATGTTATGCTAAAGAAGTACAAATCGTATTACAATGTTGATTTAATGTTAGCAAAGGCGGCGCCATGGATATGAAAAATGGGGAGCTGTCAAGGTCACATGCTCTTCAGACCAGCTTGTAACCTTTGGCCTCAAATGATCTCCAGTGACCTTGGAGTCGCTTGGAATGATCTCGTGTGAATGTGATATGATCTGTAAATGTTTTTCATCATTTGAATTCACTCTATTTCACAAATTCCATTTTACAGCTGTTGTGATGTAGGGTACGCTCACTGACATTTCAGGTCATAACTCCTTGACCCGACCTGACATCAAGCTGAAACTTGGTACACAACTAGAGCATACCCTTGTACGTGATATGTTTTCTGTGTTTGGCATTTCAAAGAATAGTGTCGGAATTATTACTATAAAATAAAATTTTGACTTTTGACCTTTACCTGACCTTGTAAAGTGACCTCAGATAAACAAAGTTATATTTGCACGTTGCCCAACTATTCAGCTATACATCCATGTAAATTTTTAAGTTCTATCTTAAAAGCGTCATTTTTGGCAGTCATTTTCCTTTTACCCTCATCAGGGCTCAAAATGGCCTGAGGTGCCTTCCAAAAACGTTGCCTGGCTCCGCCCCTGAGCAAAATGGAAGCGCAAAATTCTGTCATAGTACGTACAAAAAATAGCAGGGAAAAGCCACCAAGTTTCGTGGAGCTGCATCAAAAACCCTGGAATTGGCAAGCAAAAAACCCGAGGGAGGGCGGGCTCAGCCCCCCCCCCTGCCGGGAACAGGGTTAAGCCCGTTACAGACGTAAGAAACGACAGTGTCAAGAAGTCAGCCTCAATAGTTTTACACGCCACAAGCCAGGAGCATTGTTAATAATGTTAATGGAAGCCGTGGCTAAAAAAATCGTACGCAAACATGCTTGTATATTTGTATCCCTTCACTGACAAGAATAAGCACTTACCCGTAGTGGATTGAAAACATCAGTCACGTGAAATGCGTCGCATAGACCTCGGTATGTTCTTTTTTTGACTTCTGTCGATAACAAAATGAGTCTCTCTTCAGTCACACTTCTGCAGATATGAAACTTTGATGGACAGACTTGCCTCGGATCGTACGTTCTTCTGGGCTTCGTTGCGTTTTCCTTTCGTTTCGTTTGTTGGATTTTCAAGGGCATTTTGGCCACTAGGACCATATCATGCCCTGCAGATGCATCATGTTATGTCATGGATTAAAATGTCGTCTGCGTCATGGATTAAAGCTGATTCATTAGGTCAGTATTGAATAAGAAAGTAAATAAAAGCTGGATGAGTTCTGGATGATCATCACCGAGTAAAACCGCATGGGAAAGGGTAACATTGTGTCCTTGGCAATAGCGAATGAGAGGGCGGCGGTGAACGTCATTCAGCGCACAACTGATGAGAAAATGGGCGACTATGAGAAGTACATCGCAATTTCGGCAGGTTGGGCGAGGTCCATGAGAGAATATAAAACTGTGTGTGAGCCATGTATGGCCAATATGAAGGCGAGCTAAAACAACTTCTTTTTGTCTGTTCTTTCTGGACGCAGAAACCCACTGAACTATATCGTGTTTAATATCGTGCATTTGTGTGAGTCTTTTGACTCACACAGATGTGTGAGTCATATTACAATACCAAATACCACAAATGCCACAATACCAAAAATTGGTATTGACCCATTTTTGGTGCCAGTATGCCACGTCAGTTTTGTGAATGAATGTCTTTATGGATGAGAAGTCTGATGAAATGGCAGTTATGTCTGTCAATGTCAGTGCATGCTTTGCCGCTCGGTCCGCTTGTTCGTTTCCTGTAATGCCGCTATGACCGGGAATACATAAAAACCGCACTGTTACTCCAGCTTCTGTCAGTATCTGCTCAAGTTGGACTACATGAATGTTTAAAAAGGATGATGGATAAGAGGTGATAGACTGCACAGCGGAGAATGAGTCACTGCAGATGATTGCCTTCCGTACCTCGCTAACCTTGATAAAATTCAGTGCTAAAAGAATGGCGTGTAGCACTGCTATAAAAATGGAAGTGTTGTTTGCTAATCTTCTTTGTATGGTACATTTTCCACATATCACTGCGTTTGCCGTCTGAGCACTATCTTTGGATCCATCAGTAAAAACGAAATGATAATGCCGATGGTTGGCGTTAAAGCTCTTCAAGAGCCGTTGTGTTTCTTGCTGCGTATGTAAATCTTTGCTCTCCTGCACGAGCTTAAGAACTTTCCTTTCAGCTAACTGCCATGGTGCCATGGTCATAGCCGGTAAGCGCGCTATGTGCGGTCTGTTAACATTAATGGTTTGAGAAAAAAGTTTGATGCGTGATGCTATGGGAAGACCAGTTTGCTTCTCCATTGGTCCGACATAGTTGTGATGTATGTTGGGTAATACTCAAAAACAGATATTAAAGGGCTGATTGACAAAATTCATCTTGCAGCAGTATCTTAAAGTGAGCTCAGCTCTGCGTATGTATAATGGTGACATCGTGGTGTCCACTTGCAGGGCAGTGATTGGTGATGTTTTCATCGCACCTACGGCCAGTCGCATAACACTGTTTTGTATTGTGTCGAATTTATTAAGTGTGGCTTCGCTGGCTAATGCATACACTGTGCATGCGAAATCGATGATAGGTAAAACAAGAGCTTTGTACATTTGTAAAAGTGTAATGCGGTCGGCGCCAAAACGAGTGCTCGCAATGCATTTGAAAAAGTTAAGTCTTTTCCTGCATTTGATTTGGGACGTGTTCAAGATGTCACCGCATCGAGGGCAATGGGTCAAATACGACGCCTAAAAATTTGAAAGATCTGACCAGTGGGATAGCATGGCCATCCAATTGCAGTCCACGTCCATAATCTATCTGTCTTTTGTGTTTGGAAAAGATCATGACTGCTGGATTTTTGAGGTGAGAAAAATAAGCCATTGCTTTTGGACCAAAATTCAGCTTGTTGCAGAGCCCCATGGATCGTGGTCAAGCACACGTCCAGGTCACCGCGTGTGCACCAAAGGGCAGTATCATCCGCATAGATGATACGCGAATGTGATATGCGTGATGGAACTTGGCTAAAGATATCGTTGACCATGATGTTAAAAAGTACCGGTGAAAGGCAACTACTATGAGGAAGACTATTGTCCAAAGTGAAATTGGCGGAATGTCCGGCGCGGCAACAAACTCTAAAACTATTATTTCCCCATAAAAATCCCGCCAAGTAGCTTGCCATGTGTCCTTTTATGCCTATGCGGTGTATCTTTTCGATTAAAGAGGGTTTATAAACCATGTTGTGTGCACGACGTATGTCAAGAAAAACTGCAGTTGTGTGTTGCTTGTTTTTAAATCCTTTGCGAATGTCCGTTTCTAAGCGCATCACGTTATCTATGGCACTTGATTTTCCCGAAAGCCGCACTGAAACTGTGGTAAAAAGTGTTTCTTTTCTAAAAACCAGGCCAACCTCTTCACAAACATTCGTTGAAAAATCTTTCCCAGACAGGTCCGAGCAACGGGTCTATAACTGTCAGGGCTGCTCATATCTTTTCCAGGTTTTGACAGTGGAATTACGGTGGATGTTTTCCATGTGACCGGAAATGTAAGTGATGTCCGAAGGCCGTTGAATGTTTGTAGAATGGGTTGGAGCATAGTTTCGGGTAAGTTGAAGAAAGCGTACTGTAATGTAATCGGGACCATCTGACGTGTTTCCAGTACGTGATATGGCGTCTTTTTGTTCCGCAAAGGAGAAGGGTATGTTGCAGACTTCCTGGTTATCCGATAAATAAGCATCAGGTGGTAAAATAAATGATTATCGTGCAAATGTGCAGCACTCGTAGCCGTAGTTCTCTGAGGAACTACAGTGGGTCATACTTTGACCCATTGCGTTTATGACCATCGATGGTTCAGATGTAATAGTGCCGTTGATACGTAAGGCCGGAATAGAAAAAGACGCTCGTTTCCGTGAGAGTGTCCGGACTACGTTTCAGATTTGTCCTAATGGAGTTTTCTGTATAAAATGCGAGATGAAAGAATGCCATGAATCCGCTTTTGCGGTTGCGAATGATTAAACGAGTTCTAGCATACTTGCGATTGCATTCGATGCGGTGTGCCTCGTCTCTGTATCTATCTAGAAAGGCTCGAAAAGCTCGCTTTCTTCGCGCCACTGCTTGGACGACAGCGGGGACCACCATGGCACTTGACGTTTAGATGATGATAATGTGAGGGGAACCGTCGAAGATGCCGCCTGTAAAATGCGCTCGGTGATAAAATCGATACCTTCAACCGAGGAGTCGAACATAGCTGGTTGTGCGTAGCACAGCTAGCTAAAAACGTCCCAGTTTGCTCTTTTTAAATTCCACCTTGGTAAACCCCGTGGCAAAGTATTGCTGGTGGTTGGAAAACGTGTGCATTTTAATGGGGTCAGCCCATTATATGACAGTGACCATTAGTAATGTTCACTGTCATACACATCACTGTCTACTGAACATTCAAACCATGTTCCTAACGTTGGCGAACACAGCGTTAGATCAGTGGCAGAATCCGTATTATGGCAAAATGAAAAAATGAATATTAGCACCATTGTTTAGCAAAAGGAGGCCTTTCATATCAATAAAATCTGCTATGATACGGCCCTTGTTGTCAGGGGGTCCAGTGTTGTTATTCCAATCCGGATGGTGAACGTAAAAATCTCCCACGAAAATGTAAGGATTTATGAAATGCGTTACTAGTTGGCCGAGATCATTTAAAAGTTCTCTGTCGTCGCCGTCGGGAGGTAAGTATGCACTGCACACATAATGTTCCTTCCGTTTAGTCGTACTGTGCAAGCTACAGCTTGTAGTGTGATAGGTGAATGGAAAAAAATCATTTGAAACGCACAGCGCCACTCCACCGTGGCGTCTCAGTCCACCTTAAACGTCAAAACGATGTAAGTTGTAATTGAAAAGTGGCATATTGTAATTGTCGAGTGGGTGAAACCACGTTTCTTGCATGGCGATGATGGCAGATGCTAAAAATAGTACAAAAAAAGTTTGATTACAGCCCACTTTGATAAAAGGTTCGACAATTCCACTGAAGTAAAACAGACATAAAATGTGTAAGAGTCACCGCCATCAGCACCTGTTGGTGCCGATGGTCGGCCGTGGGAGCGCGCCCGAGCCCCGATCACCCACTGGTCGGGTCTGGTCCGGGGCCTACACTCGCCGGGACTGCCCGGCCTTCGGCCGTCCTGTACTCGGGCCAGTGCCGGGCGGTGGCCCCGTCTGGGGCCGATTGTGTCCGCCCGTGAGGACGGTCCTGCCCTGGGGCTGGGTGACCGGTCGGCCGGAGGCCGGCCGGCTGATCCCGCCCTCGGGCGGGTGACGGCCGTCGGGCCGTCGGGCCAGAAGCCCTGTGACGGTGCCGCCGTTTGGGTTTGTATTTGTGCCTGGGTTGCTGTTGTTGTGTAGGTCGAGACTGTGCATGAGAACAGTTTAAATGATGCCAATTCAGGAAGGTTACCTGTCTTCGTACTGACTGACGTTGTTTTTGTTTTGGCTGCCTGAACAAATTTTGCTAGATGATGTTTTATTCGCCAGGACAGCTTTTCGTGCTTCGGGAAAGGACACTCCTGTTTTCGCTTTTACCTCGCAGATTTCCTTTTCTCTATTCCAAATGGGGCACAGAGTGGAGCTGGTGGTGTGGTCAGTGTTCCCACAGCTGAGGCACTTTTAAGGCGACGTGCAGATGGCTCCCTCGTGCGGAGCCTCTCCGCACTCGGGGCGTTTGGCTTCTTCCCGGCAGTCTCTGGAGCCGTGGCCGAACATTGACATTTAAAACACCTCAAAGGGTTTGGATAAAGACGCGAACATCGTAGTGGAGGTATCCAGCGACAAGAGTAGAGGGAAGTTTCTGGGTGTTGAACGTCAACACCAAGAGACTGGTGTCACGTTACTGGCCGTCTTTGAATGTGGTCAGTCGACGGACGTGTACCACGCCTTGTGGTACAAGGCGTGGTACCACATGCAGCTCTTCCTGGATTTCAGCCGCTGGCATAAACCTCAACTCAGGGGCGAACACAGTGCCTTGACTGTTGTTCCGAGAGACATGAAGTTTCACAGTGACGCTTTGGCCACAGAATGTGGATGGTTTGAAGAGTGCTTCTGTTTGCTTCCTGTTCGAGGTTTTGATAATGAGGGAGCCGTTTGCAGGTGCTTCAATTTTTAGGTTAGCGGCCGAGGATGCGCAGATAGCTGCCAGCTGTTTTGTGGGCCAGAACACTTTGGTTTTGCGGAAGGAGACGTCCATTGATTTTGGCTGAATAATGACGTATGATCCGAGCGGATCCATGTCAGAGTCAGAGGGTGTCGAGCTATCGCTGGTCGGGTTCGTGCGGCGGTCAGTGGCGGGAGCAGAGATGGAGGTCGGGCGAGATCCAGCAGCGGGCGTGTTCGGTGTAGTATCCATGTCGCGAGCAGGGGCGTAATCAGATGGCATGCGAGGGTCAGCAGTGTGTATAGTGGTGGTCATAATGGTCCGTGAGAGGTCAGATTCTTCTGTACCGTGTGCTGGCGAGGAGCAAAGTTGGGCGATAGCATCCGCGAGCGGTACAGTGTCAGAACATGGATTGGTATCGGTGATTGCAATCAAAGCGTCGTGCGAGGCGGAATCCAAGTTCATGATCGAGGTCGTGCCTGGGTCAGTGTATGAATCCTCATCCTTCTTTCGTTTCTCCTCTTCCCCATCGTGGGGGAGAAAATAGGAACGAAAAAGAGTATCGAAGAGTAGAGTAAAAGAAAACGAAAGATAAACGGTTGCCCGAACAACGAACGGAAGAAAACGCGAGAAGACAAACACGCAAAATAGACCGAAGCGAAGAAGCAAACAACAAAGTGTGGAGCGGAAATGCGCGGTGCGATCACAGGATAACCCTGATTAGCACGATCACGCGCATCCCTACCTAACACTTGCACTACTGGGCCGAGCACGCAACAGCGTAAGACGTGGTGGGCCGAGAAGATGTAGTCGGTATAACCCAAGGTTTGCAACGCCGAGAATCCATGTTCAGTCCCCGACCGCCCGAACACCTTCAGACATCACACTGCACAGCTGCACTATTGGCAGCCGGCCCAGCTGGTACTCCACGGGTAGTCCATGAGAACAAATAAGACTACTAGACGTGCGAATATTGCTCAGTACCCAAACGACATCTTTTGTCAAAAACAAGCGTTAGGCTGGAGTTGAATTTCACTTGAGTCGGCGTTTGACCTTGAACGTAGGTAGCAATATTAAGCACCGTGCGCGCAAGGTCAAATAACGGCCTCTACCGAGCCAAAATTCTTCCGTAAATTATCGTTGCTATCCTGACCTTCACATGAATGGCACTCGCCGCAACCCATTCATGTGAAAGTCAGGATACCAGGCAATTTACGGAAGAACAGTGGCCCGGTAGAGGTCGTTATTTGACCGTGCACCCAGATCAAAACCTGCGGCACAATTTTTTCCTCAGGCACAAGTTCCGCGAGTCGTCGGTAAATGTTCACGAGAAAGTCAGGGTGCCAACCATTAATTACAGAAATGTTTTCATGCGGCAGAGGCCACCGTTTGATTTTACCTCAGGTATGTTTCTCTGCCCAGTACCTCTAGGGCCTGATGTCAAGCCAGGTTGTCACCTCTGCCTGGACAGATTCCTTGTGGAATGGATCTTTGGCATTCTTATGATCAATTTGATCAATCAGTCTCTTATTTGGCACTTCGTATGATCAATGTCATATGAATGGGTCGCGAGGACTCGCAAAAATGATGAGGATGAAAAACGGTCCCGGATATTTTTACATCGCATCAAGGTCAAACGGTGGCCCAGAGCGAAACTGAGCCCCAGTCCAGCGCCTGCTCTTGACCAAACTTTCGTTTGAGTCTTGTTTGATATTTGTAAGCTAAGTTGTTTGGCGTCCTTGGCCGCGGATGTTGTTGCGGAAGTCGTTGCTAATGTGACGACGGCGGCAGGCCGGCGGTCAGTGAGAAGTGTTGCAGTCCTGGTCGTGTCGCCTCACGGGATGCTCTTGGCGTCACTCATTACCGGTCACAGTCGCCCTGACAGCCGGTCTCTGCAATGAGGTCACGGCGGTCAGGTCCTCGGCTTTCTGGCGTGAACAGTGGCTGCCTCCGTGGCACCTGCTTTGAGTGCTCATCGTACACAACTGTTGTGACGGACCTCTCTTTGTGTGCAGGAGACGGCTGGCAGCCGGGAGCTGCAGTGACATCGATCCCATGACAATGGGGGAAAGAAAGAGAGAGAGAGAGAAATGGGAGAGCAGAGACGCTGGTGATCAATACTGATGTCAAGAGACTGATGTTATTTAGAGATGGACCGAGGAATACGTAGCGGAATGTATGCTTTTCTGGTACGAAAAAAGCGACAGTACGCTGCTTCCGATCAGGAACCGGCTCGGTCGACCAACCTCAGTGAACCAAACGGGATATCCGAAGGAGCATATTTTCAGCTGTGTCATAAATTATAACGTTCTTGCCTAGGCAAACGTGTCGAACGACCTATTTGAATCAATTGCTGCCATCTGCTCGTGCATCGCATTCGTTTCAACGGCCGTCGGCTGCCGTTCAAAACTATATCCATCGCCGAAAACATCAGTGGTACGTGTTGTCAGTGGTACCTCAATATTGACCTAAGTGAAAAATGTGCTCATTTGACTCAGCTTAATAAGTTCTCTTTGCTGAACCTATATTTTTCTGTGAGACGCACAGAACCCGAGGTCCTGGGAGGGGGGACGATATTTGCCCCTCCTCTCCGTCACGGCGAAGGCAGTCTTGAGACCCAGCCGGGGGCGCGGTTTAAGCCTGGCTAAAAGGTTAAAGGCCATCGCTCAAGGAAGGCACTGGGACCTCAGGCTATAGCAAAACATTGGGGGACAAAGGGAGGGTGATGAGCCTTAGGAAGGCTTTTCGCGAGTAGTCCATGTTAAATGATGACGTGTTCTATCTATGACGACGTGTTCATGTCGTCCCACCAAAAACAGTGCGACGCAAAGCGGTGTCTGCAGCAGGGCCAAACTGATGTACTCTTCACGATGCCACCTGTCGGCTCCATGTGTGAATAAATAAAACAGGCCGAACCTTTTGTTCTTATGACTCCCTCCGAAAATTGCAGTTATCGCGGACATGAAAAAATGCAGGCTGTAAGCAGATATAATACGCAAAATCTACATTATTATTCGACCGGCCAAAGCAAGCCAGTCGGGCGCGAGACAGTCATGAACATTGAACGGGGTTGGGCGTTAGCAGCTGGTCTTTATCGGACGCTAAAGACATGAAGAGTTTGTGGGGGCGGCTAGTCTGTATGGCGCGCCGAGTCGATGAGGGACAGCTGATGGTGGACGTTAAAGGGTTAGGACGTTCGGACTCCATCATCACAACGGCGCCCAAATGAGCGCGTGATCTGTAAGGCATACTTGGTGACAAGTTCGGTGTTATCCTTTCAAACATGTTTGGTGTTTAAGGGGCGCAGAATCGCTGAAGAGCGAATGATCCGTACGGCGGCGGGGACGGCTAACTTGAGTGGGGTGCAGACTATATGAGGAGCATCTTATCTATTCGGGGGCACCTGGTTTATAAGTTCCCATTGCATGGTCACATAGCGTCCAGAGAGGCTCCTGATATATACGGGGAGAGCCTGGCCTGCACGAGGCGCCTGGTTTATAAAAGTGCGACGCCTGGTCTGGTGAGGGGCGCAAAATGTGTGGGCTGCCTCGTCTACCAGCCCCCGAGGAGGGCTCATCTGTGCGGGTGACGCCTGCCTCGTAGACGTGCCTGGTCTGTGAGGGGTGACAGCCAGAATTTTTTAGGGGCATCTCATCTGTACGAGAAGAGAGACCCTAAAGAGAATATAACCCATTTGGGGCGCCGAGCATAAGGGTTACCTGACCTGTACCAGAACGCTTGTCTGTAAGGGGCGCCGTGTCCATGAGGAGTGGCTGATCAATACACGGGAAGGGGACGCCTGGAGGCTGATGGTTGCTAACGCCAAAAGCCTTCCCCAGGAAAAAAGAAAAACTACCTTTTAGGTTTAAGCTATCTCTTTGGGATCGGGTTTCAGAAACGTTTTTTTTAATGTTCTTTCGAAACCCATTTTCTTGCTGTGGCGTAATGGGGCGACAGCAACACGGGCCAAAAGTGGGGGGGGGGGGAGGGGGACGTGTCTTCCCGTCCCAGCCGGTTCTTACATCGATGTGTAGGAGAGTCCATAAAGGGTCCTCCCCCCATTTATTTCCCGATGGGGGGAGGACACGTGCCCTCAGTGGACCTGCCCCCGGCACTATGACTATATATATATAACCAAAATAGACGCCACAGACACGGCCGTGTGCGCGGCCCATGGCTAACTTCATTTAAAATTAACCGGCATTGTTAAAGCCGGCCCACACAAGACCAGTGCTATTTAATGGTAGGTCGAAAATCGTGGATCTGGACCTTGATTTACTGGCCCCAACACTGACTGTAAATTTCCAAAGATGACATCTGGTCGTTTGCCAAGTTTTGATTCGCTGTTCGTCCGAGGACGTCTCCAGAAGGCCGTAACCGCCACAGTGACGTCCTGGTGGCTCTAGCGCCCAGCCCTGGTGAAAACGCGGTCAATGATGACGCGGTGTATTTACATGAATGGACCGATGGAGTTATTTACAACACAAGCGCAATGAGAGTTACCATGGAAACGGACTGTTCAGTTCCATACGCAAGTATATACGGTACAAAAATCACACAGGAACGGGTGAGAATCAGCACAGTCGCGCGATATTGCGAGCGACACTAATTCAGGTTTAAAGAACCCCAAAAAATGAAGGTGATCAGCTACATTGGCAAACTTTTTTTTACGAAAGCGAAGACATATATACGATAACAGCGGAAACGTGACGGGCCTTTTCAGCATCTATTCACCAGGCAGAATTTGGTCCCCTACTACAAACCACAGGCGTGAAACTCGATGCGGAATGATCAAAACTAGACGTGACATGCAGAAAACACAGAATATTATGGATGAGACAGAGAACATGAATTGCGCGCAACAAAATGATCCATCGCATATTGTCCCACACGAGGTTTTGTGCAGAAACTAACGTCAACCATCCCCAGACAACACTGCGCGACGACAAAGCCTCGGAAGGCCGACAGCACCGTGCAGGTCCCGAAGGGCCTGCACGGTGTACATTATCGGCCCCGGCAGCTCGCCGGCCGACAAACAGAGCCGCTCGGCCGGCGGTGGCCGATCGATTGGTCCCGGCCGCCGCCGCCGTCCGCAGACGCCCGGCTTCCGGCGCGATTCATGCGGTGCCGGCCGGCACCGCTCAGGGCCCCAGATGCCCAACCAGCACCTCCTCGCCCTCGGGGATGGTCTCGATGGCTAAGATCACCTCCGTCGTCTGGATGTCTTCGTCCAGCGGCTCGGCCTCCGAAGTCAGCTGGGGCGGCACCGGGGCCGGCGGTGTCGGCTTCCCGTACTCGTTCTTGAAGCAGAGCACCTGCATGTGTTTGAGCAGGTTGGGCCGGCTGAAGAAGCCGCGGCCGCAGCGCTCGCAGCGGTGCGCGCGCACGCCCAGGTGCCGGTTCATGTGCACGGTCAGATAGGTTTTATTGTCGAAACGCTTACCGCACGTCATGCAGACATGGCGACGCTCCTGCGTGTGCGAACGCAGGTGCTGCGTCAGCGAGCTCTTACGCGTGTACGACTTGCCGCAGAGCTTGCAGACGAACGGCCGCTCGCCCGTGTGCTGGCGCAAGTGGATACGCAGCGTGGAGCGCGCGGCGAACCCCTTCGGGCAGAAGTTGCACGCGTACGGCCGCTCGCCCGAGTGGTGGTACCGTTTGTGCATA
The DNA here is from genome assembly GCA_030062745.1 of Capitulum mitella. Taxonomy (NCBI): domain Eukaryota; kingdom Metazoa; phylum Arthropoda; class Thecostraca; order Pollicipedomorpha; family Pollicipedidae; genus Capitulum; species Capitulum mitella. Next base: position 16,643,721 of record CP099843.1, read on the forward strand.
AAGAGCGAGGACGGCGTGCGGAAAGCGACCGAGCAGACGTCGCACTTGTGCGGCTTCAGGCCGCTGTGCCGGTACATGTGGCCTCGTAGCGTCGCTTTGGAGCTGAAGTGCGTGTTGCACACCTTGCAGAGGAAGGCGCCGCTGTGGCTGTTGATGTGAATGCGCAGGAAGTCCGGATGGAAGAAGCGTTTGCAGACGGGGCACGGGCTTCGCTTCTCGTGGCCCGAGCGGGTGTAGTGCTCGTCGCGCAGCCGCGCCGATTTGAAGGTGCGGTTACACGTGCTGCACTCGTGCACCAGCGGCAGCCGCCTGGGGTCTGGCGACGGAGGCAAGAACCGGTCAGCCCGCGATCCATTTCATCAAGACAGTTACAGACTGCTCACAAGGACGCCGACTGTCCCAGTGTTGTCCGATCCGACTATGAAACCACTAATCCACAGACATTCAGATCTGTTATTTCGCAATCGTGGGCCACAACGAGACAACGGCAACAACCGGGGCATTCCAGTACAGATGGACTGATGTTTAACACCCTCATGTCTCAGATTTTGGTGTAAATATCACTATGGGGTTACCGCATAGTCTAAAATGAGCTTTGCACTTTGTAGGCCGATCCCACCAACGGTAACAGAATTAAAGCCCGGAGCATTTTTGAGAGGTCATGTTACATGGCTTTTTTTGTTAGTCCTACAAGTCTTCTAGTTTTAAGTCTACAAGTCTTCTAAATTTATTCAAATGGCGTAAAACTATGCATGGTTGAACTCGCCATGATTGAAAGAAATAATTTTCAAATTTCGGATTTAGTTTTTGACCTTGTGATTTATGACCTTAGGGCACGTGACCTTAGCATGACACGAGGACATTAAAATATGGACGTTTTTCCTGCTCAAAACCACGTAACATGCATTAAAGCCATGCTTGCAGATCATGGAAGAAAGTGCTTTTTAGAAATCCGATTTTCGGGAATGCCATTCGTGGCTATTTTTGCTCTTTTACGGGTGGGAGTTTCGCACTCCTTGCCTAACTCGGAAAGTTAACGGCCGATTTCGCTGATTCGAATGACAATCGATAGATACGAGCAAGGCATTTCCATACAGATGCAATGGGCTGGTCTAAGTGTGGCCTGTCACACGACAAATCGCTTCAAACACAAATAACTGCATCAAGGCAAATGTTCCATTCCATTTGTGCGCCGGTTAAAGGGTTGTTATGAACAAACACCAACTGGTGCTGAAGTACATGTACTGCGCATTACATAGCAGCCCCACTTGACGTAACACATGCCGCGCAGTACAGGTTCAGCTGTGTTCATCCGGTATTGTTCACAGGGAGCGTTTAAACACCGTCTATATTGAAAACCAATCCCCCGATTCGGTTGATTGAAACGCCAATTGATAACGCCCGACTTTGCGGTCCTTATGATATACATTTTTTTGTTTTTGGACCAATGATGACGTCATGGGCCAGTTCAAACAAGACGGTGACCATTTTGTCCAGAGTCACCTTGTCACGATGAAAAGCAGACTGAGACTGACGTTTGCGTGGCAATATGTTCCCGGTAGCTTAATATCATTTCCTGTCACCTGACCCCAGGTTATGAAAGGTCAACGTCACGGACTGGGCCAAATATGACCCCTGTTATATATATACACAAACATATATACACACACACACACACACACACACACATATATATATATTTATATATTTACATATGAACATATATACCTCGCCATCCTGTGACATAAATTTTTTGTTTTATATGTATATACAGACAGATGCATGTTATGTTACAGACCAGCACATTATTTGCTTTCACTAATTTCTTCGTCGTCTTTTCGATTTTAGTTTGAATGTGAGAGGGCGCATCGAAAATCAAATTACCCAAGTTACTCATTAGATATATTATTTCAGGTTTAGGACATGCGTTCTCCATCTTCCGAACCATTACATGTAACATTAAACGCAATAAAGTAAAACGATTTCCACTGAAAATAAAAATTACAGGTAGCTCTCGTCCGAGAGAAAGTAAATTGTGGAAACACATACATATGCAAAAACACTCACAGCCACAAGTCACTCATGTTTTCCTTACCCCGTACAATTTGCCTACCCTGATTTCGACCCTCCGTCCCCCACAGGCCTAGAGTTCAGCATGACTTCACATGTGTATTAAGTGATGGGGGATGACCTTGAATGTAGATAGCTTCTTACATTAGAGCCATCGAAAAGACGACAAAGAAATTAGTAAAGGCAAATAATGCTCTAGTCTTCAACAGATCATGCATCAATGAAGACATTCTCCCAAAGTACACTAACTTATATCCGTGTATATATATGCTTTCCAGAGCCTTGCGCACAAAAAAACCTTGAAATGGGCCCAATTATCGTGCACATGCAACATGGCAACACTTTGCAATTTTAAACTTGGAGTACCACGAGCACGTTAGTGACCTCCATCTGACATGACGACACAAGTTAGTTTGTCCCATGTCGCACATTTCCACAGACCGTTGCACAACATGGCAAAGGCCAATACTTTCACACCGGCCATCCAGAACACAGACGCCACCAGTTTACTCGCTAAGCTGAAGTCTTCATAAAACCTACAAAGGTCAAATTATTAAAAAAAACACTGTAATGTTGCAAGAAACTGTTGTGTAAGTTGCACGTACAGTTTGTTGCATGAAAATTCCATAACCTATCTAGCCGTACCAAAAACTCAGTTAAATCAGTTCTTTTCTAAAATGTATTCTCACTGGACTCGGAAAATGAACAATACATATTTGACCCAGGATGGCCTAGCATGAAATGGAGGACATAGCATGACATCGTATGACACAGCGTGACACAACATGGCATGACATAGCACGACTAGGATGCTTCATATTGAACTCCCAGGTCATGCTGATATGCATTGCAAGCCACAGTTACCCTACACTGCAAAAGCACCGACAGCAAAGCAGGAAAATAAAATTGAACATGGTCGTCCTTACGACGTCACTGCGACGTGACCTAAGATGATCTCGTTCCCAAATGTTTGCCAGTATGTGCACAATTGTGGAAGAAAAGGCACTGAAAGCTCCAGGATGCTGAGTTCATTCGTCTGAAAGGTATCTAAGAAATGCGCCGCGAAGGTCTTAAACAGCCCGCCTCCCCCCAGTGCATGCCGGGTTACCGGCTTCTTACTTTGCTTCTCTGAGACAGGGAGTCATCCTGATAAGTATATGTGACGTTACATCTGATGTTATATATAAGTAATGGCATGAGTATGTGTGGTGATAACGGAAGTACGAATGCTGGTTTTACGCCGCTGAAAATGCCTGATTTCGGAATATTACCTGGAGCTCGACAACTCAGCTAATTTTGCTATTCAGAGCAGTCTGCGATGACTTACGTATCGCATGTAGACCACAAAATGGCACATACATGGAACCGTTTTTTTTTAAGATATATCCATTGTCGTGTTAGCTGGAGAAATCGGCCGGTAACTTTCTCAGTTAAGCATGGAACGCGAAGCTCCCACTCGTAAAACAGCAAAAACAGCTAATGACGTCTCAAAAATCAGATTGCCAAAAAAACATCTCTCATAATTTGCAGACAGATTGTTAGGGCATATGGCTGCATTCTGAAAAGAAAAAGGTTCGTATTTCTACTACCCTGGTGTTACAGTAAGATTAACTGACCTAAGGTCAAAGGTCACAATGTAAAAAAACTAAAAATCCAGGATCCGAAGGACTGAAGTTCTTCCTCAGATCATGATAAATTCCACCATATATAACTTTATGCTATTTAAATAATTTTGCTGTTACTTCTTAATACACAAAAATCAAAGCATGACTTCTAAAAAAAAATGCCCGAAGTCATAACTTTTTGACTACCACTGGGGTCCGCCTGAAAAGTATACAGCTTGATTCAGGGCATGACATAACCTCACAGGCGCATTTACATCAAAACACGACAGATAAGGGTACCAAATTTTCTATTTTACCGGTCGATTTGTGGTGGAACGCCCCAATCTTAATACTAAGGAGCATAGCCGAAACTTTAACTTTATCGTATCGACAAACTAAAAACGGTATAACAGAAATGAAAGGCTGTACCGAATGTAAAACAGGACAGTCATATTAGGAGGCACAGGAGGCACGGCGTATCACCATTACCACCTACGCGTAACATTACCCATACACGAACAAGATAACTCCCCGCATTAGATTCACCACAGAATTTCCGGCAGGCCAGTCATGGAAATCGAGTAGCATGCCACCAAAAACATTCGTTCTGTGCTAGCAGCCCCACATCCAGACATGCTCTCCCCTCGCATCTGACGTCCACACGACCACGTCTCCCCTCCTCACCCTGACAGGCTTCACTCACTGAGCTGTCGCAGTTTGCAGAGCCGCTCGTGTTTGACGTAGCGCTGCCGGCCGGTCATCTCCTGGCCGCACACCTGGCACACGTACAGCACGCTGAAGTCTGGGTCGGCCTCCAGCCGGCGGCGCTCCTCCGCGCTCAGCTCGGTGCACATGATGCAAGGGCAGTCCGGGTCGGCCTGCCGAGGCGGCGTCTCAGGCTCCTCTTCATCCAGCTGGTCCGAGACGTCCGGCCCGGCTGGCCGCGTCCCCTCTGAAAACAGACGTCGGGCGTCGTGACGACACCGCCGACCGCGGAGTGAGAACGACGACAACGGTGAAACGGAGCCATACACTGCGGCTGGCTCCGTTTGTTCGTCGGCATTTTCGACTGCTAGGACCACTGCCTGTGCGACAAACAGGCTTGAGCTTGGTTCGCCTCAAGTGAATCGACTCACCACCTGATTCATCGAGCCCAAATTCCATTTGGATTCTGATTCAAGGCAGCTTACAAAAAAAAGTGAATCGACTTAATTCTGATTCAATGACTGAATGGCAACTAGCCTATAATTCGATTCTGATTGACTGCGGTTTTCACGTGAATCTATTTGAACTGATTCCAGTACAAAAGTGCGAAATTACTGAACAGATTCTAAATCGATTCAAATCGATTTAGAATTAGGCACGCGCCTGCCGCAAAGGGACGGGGCACAATACAGAACGACAAAGGCCAAACAGCATCAACGGCGGCGTCAACCAGAGCACCAGACCAGCCCTTCGGCAAACATGCAAAAGACACTCAGCGCGGCGGCAGCAGCCGGCAAATGGTAAGGGGATTAAAATTGCGCCATTACCGGCTGGCGTCGGCACCGAATCTCTTCCGTCGCCAGCGGCCAGCACGTCCTCCAAGACCTGAGGCCTGCCAGACGACTCGGCATGGACCGTCACCACGCGGTGCGGCTCGTTCTGTAACAAAGGTCGCCACCATGACGCGCCAGAGTCATGCGCTGCTTAACGTAACCCGGCCGAGTTTCCACAGCCGGTCTCAGCACATCAGCCAGTATGCAAAAGAAAAGCAATGACACTTAAGCGAACAGGCTTCATGGTCTGTCAAGTGTACGCCCTGTTTGTACAATAAACAGACATTTCATCCAAGTTACAGCAACAGCACCATACAAAAACATCTAGCTAACAGGGCGCCAGCGGACCTCTCGCCCTCGGACGCAGCTGACGTGGGACGGGTGCTGACGAGGTCGACGACTGCGACAGATGTTCCCAGTCCTACCTCGGGTGGGTTGGGCAGCTTGGGCCGGCCGCGCCGTCCCTTGGCTTTGCCCCGGTCCGTGCGGTGGTGGAATTTGCGCGGTGGCCGGCTCACGTAGCTGGCTTGCTGAAAAGTGCCCTCGCTAAGGTCAGCGAAACATACGGTCGGCCAGCAGGCCCGCCCGCCCGCGTGCAGGGCCTCGGCGTTGGGCCGCTGTCCACTGTGCCACACAATGTCACGGCTTACGGCAGAGATCACGGTAGTGCTCATACGCTGCCACATAAAAAACAAACAAAACGATACTTTGCGCAATGTAGATCTCTCTGAAAAACACGACGCCTAACCTAAAATATACGAAAAATTTTGCATTGTTTACCACCTGTTGCAGTTTGCTAGTTCCGTTTTTGTGCATGTTAAATAACTAAAACAATACATGCCTGATGCATTTACGGAAAAATAAATCACAAAAAATTGGGATGAGACAGTATGTTTAAACAGAAAATACTGAAACACAATATCGTTACTCCTAAATATTAAATGCGATTCCACTTGCAGGGCACCAACTTCCGACACAATGGGCTGAGAGACCTTCAAGTTCCCGCGAAATCTCAGTGACCGATATCCCCAGCACTGCTACATCCCAGAGCCAACAGGAGGCGCCCAGAAAAGTCGTACCAAACTAAAATCCTCCTACCGTCATTGCCTGTCAAAAAAAACAGACTTTTCGGACAATACAAATGGGCACATAATTCGTCGCAAGCCAGCACAGGCGGCCCCACGCCGTGCTGACACGCATCAGACAGCTGAGTGGCGGATGGAGGGACTGGGTATCACAACACGCTGGCCACAACACACAACCACAACACGCCGTCCAGCAGTGCTCTTACCAGGTCGGGCACCACCAGCACGCGCGGCCGGCTCGACGCGTGCACGGCCGCCGCCACGTAGGCGTTCTTTCTGATGGCGATGCGCGCTGACCGCTTAGTCTCGGAGGGGACGGTGAGGTCAGTCAACTGTTCCAACTGCGGAATAGCAGCAGGCTCTCGTCTGGACCGCAGTGTACACGTGCCGAACGGCGGTCGGGCGCACAGCCCTCCTCCCCTCTTCGGCTCTCAAACCGTCAAGGGGTCATGCAATCAAGTATCGTGATTGGTGCTCAACCCATACTTCTCCATGTCGTGAGGTGAACAGCATGACGAAACCAATTACATCCAGCTTTTGGCTTGGGGATCAATACGAACACACAGGTTTCTTGGAAGGGTTCTCTCTGCCATAACAGAAACCACAAGGCACCTCTTGCAGCTCTTTCTCTCATACGAAAAGCCTTCCACATTCGCGTTGACATTGGTCTTACCATCGATCCACTTCCCTCGCAGCTACACCACTTCCACTGCAAGCCTAAATTCCCCGCCCCACACAGCCGCACACTGCCGCACTAACCACAGCCGAGACGCACCTTGGGCTGCACGAGGTCCGGAGACCAGGGTCGGGACGAGCGGGACCTCCGCCCGCTGACGGCGCGCCGCACGTCCAGCACCGGCGTCCACTCGTCCTCCCCGCCGGCCCCGAAGTCGGCCCACGGACCGTCGTCTCCTGGGTCGCCGTTCGCCCGCGAACCTGCCCGGCCCACCGACACGGTCAGAGGTCCGCGCCCGCACCTGCGGCGCCACACACAGGGGCAGGCGGCGGCCGCTGGCTACGGCTAGCCGCGCGCAAAGGGCCAATGGTATAGTCGTGTGCTGTTAGCTTCAATGAGCAGGCTAAGTATACGGACGACATACAACTTGCTATACTTTGAAGAAAGCGACGGCATGATCTCTGTACAAGATGAACACAACGTTAATACATCTTATGGACAGGGAATGAATGACCTCTTACGAACATATGAACGCAATGACTCGCAAACAACTAATATGCATTTCACTTCACATCAACAGCACGGCTCAGGCATCGTTTTCGGCTAGCGGCGTCCCTGCGAACACCTCCGCCGAACAGACCGCACTCCGGTGGCCTACACCGTCCGAGTCTGTCCCTGCTGCGGCTGAGGCGCCGTACACTCACGGCCTGGTCCCCGGCGAGAGGTGGTGCCATCTCCCAGCCTCACGGCCACCATGTTGCGCAGGTGTCGTGTTGCCCACTGAAAACAGCGGCACCGTGTCACGGAGGGGACCACCTCAGGCCTCGAGGGTACGGGTCCCGCTGTACCGCCACAGCTGGGCACCACGGCACACAGCAAGGAGTTGGAACACACGACGACCTAGTGCCAGGACCCTCTCCACGGCTGGCAGTTTTCCGAGCAAACGTTTTTTGTCGGCAAAAACCAGTGGTAAAAGTGACAAAAAGTAGTTGTTGCCGGTTTTTACTACCATGTGACAAATCCAATTTTTGTGAACTCCTGCGATTTTATTAGAGATACTAACTTAATTTAATGGGGCTGTTAACCCACCAAGCTCTACGAGCTTCGTAAGATGCACAATCGTACTGCTAGTTTGGTCCTACGCCCAAAGGCACTGTGACTTCATCTGTGAACAAAAGTACTGTGTGATGTCATTTTGTTGAGTGATAGCCAAGATATGAACTTAAATGCTGCATGCGCTGTGAGATGTACAGGTTCCACACAAAAATAATAGATGGTATTAGGGTTGTTGTGGTAAACCGGCAACAGCTCCGGTGTTTACAGTGCTAATGTAACATATTTTGAGCAGCTATCTGCCGCGACTTAGGAGTACCCGCAATAACTTCAAACTCGTGTTTCATATTTCAATCTGATGCAAAACACGAAAAATCATATTTACGCTCCGTAAGCGGGGACGTTTGGGAGGTTTCTTAGTTCCGCCAGTGCGCTAACCTCCCCGGCTGTCAAAATGGTAAGATCATTTGTGTTATGAATGGGATATTCGCTACAGACTATGAGAAGGGAGCGCGTCTTGATCATGTGACATGATATGCCGGAGGGCTGTGAGGGCGTCGTGGAGACTGACCAGGCCGTATCCGACCTGCAGTCCCTTCCAAACAGGTAGTTTTTCACCTGATTGGATCTGAGCATGCGACCCGAGCAATGATGGCTGAACAATGTCTGAGCCTTAGCGTTGGAAATAACTTACACACGAATCAACGGTTCATACTGAGAAGAAGCCTTTATGATAATGATATGGTGAATGCCATTGCCAGGGCACATTAACGGTACTGAGACGAGGTTAAACGGACAAATACTGAGTTTATTTACAAGCGAGCACTTACCTCGCCCAATAATATTCTGGCACACATCCACACACATAACCAAGGCCGGAACTTTGTATCTCTTGGGTCGGGGGGGGGGTGGCATCCCCTAGTGTTAAGCTGACCTCCCAATGCTGAGCTCCCCCATCGCTGGGCTGGGCCCCCTTACAGTCTGGACCTCGGTCCCCAATACTTTATCGGTTCGTAATGATAAGAATTTAACTCTCGCCGGACGAGGGAAGTGGATACCATCCCAAAGCATTGTTTCCGGGGCCGCGGCAAAACGGCGCACGAAAGCGTCGTGACATTTGGCATAACTGGCGACATATTCATTGCGCATGTTTTGAAAAAAAAGAATGACCCATCTTGTCTCAGAGCACCCAGCCATGACGCCATTGCTGCAGACTTGCAGAGCGACTTTTGAGCCAAACGTCGTTTTTTTTACTGTTTTAGGGCAACAGGAATGCATAAACGGCAGAGGACGGGCATGGAATCAGTTCAGAATGGTAGCCCGTATGACAGCAGGTCACTTTACAGCCTAATGACCCTATTGAGGTTAAACTGGGTGAGTGACAGATGATTTTTTGGCATTAGAACGTTCCTATGCAATTTGGTTTGGGCGGAATGATTTTAGGCCTATTTGGCCCCAAATGTGTCATTTTAAACTGAGGAAAATCGACTTACAGCTCCCGAGCACAACGTCTGACCTGACTTAAAAGGTCACTGGCTGACCTGACGGGGTCGACACGGTTGCCGTTGGATTCCTTGGGCATAAGGCTCTCGATTTTTTTTCTTGTCCCGAGGCGCTAGCTCAATTAGGGGCCAAATCGCGAGGGAGGTGCCTACCTCCCTCATCATCGGTGGGAGTGGAAATCCCTCCTGTCCGGCGAGGGTTAACCCGCCCCGAGTGGGGGGCGGTTGACAGCTCCCTGAGGTTTTTCCAAGATTGCGAGGTAACGAACGAACGCAGCGTCACGGAACTTTGTGCACCTTTTGCTGGATCATTTTTTACACCTTGTGCCAATGTTTTGACCTCAGGTCAAGTCAAGTGTCTGACTTAGGTCAAGTCAAGTGGACCTATGCCCAAAAAAGTTTAACGCCCGGTAACTTTTTTGGAGAGCATGATATTGCAATAAAACTTTCAGGGATCAGAAATCCTAATGGATGCAACAAATCTGCTATCTCCGATTTTTCGGAATTTTCCAGGTCACTGACCTCAGGTCAACCTCTTTTTAAAGCATGCCGTCAATTTTTCGGAATTTGACGGATTTTTTTTTATAAATGGCAGAGCGAGCTCGCACAGATGCGAGTAATACCAAGAAATTCAAAGTTTCCAAAAATCGCATATTTTGGAAACAGACTATCGCGAATTAAGCTCCGCGAATGGTGTCGACTGACAACTACTGTTTTTTTTCCGAAATTTAAGTATGAAAAACCATCACAGGAGCCACTAGGATGAAATAAAAGAATAACAGAAATAAATAAACAGAAGAAATAAAGAAATGTTACATGAAAATGCCTATGTCACGAAAATAAAGAAACGCTAAAATTAGTTCCCGTAAATTTCATACCCCGTCGGCTACGGCACCCGCCGTCAGTCGGCGCAAAAATCGCGGTGTCTTCAACTCAACGTTTCGGGGTATATATTAAACAAATCAGAGAAATTAAGCGTATATCGGCATCTGCGGACTTTTACTTGTTCATTGGTACCTTTACCTAGACTTTATTAATCACAGCCTTTGAGATACCGGTCATTTCTCGGTTTCATGCAGTCGGTTGTGGAAAAACATATATAGGGCGTAAATGGCTTACATATTACTCAAAACTAAAAATAAGACCGGTTTCGAGCCTTACTTGTCACGAGCTTTCCAACCGTGTGCTTATTTCCATCGTGCGACCAGCCGTTCGTGAGTTAGGGAGGCGGTCAATACCCCAGTTGGGCGTGATCAGCGCCGACCGCCAGTCGGGTGCGGGTTAAACAAGCGTACGCAGTAGTGCTGTGAATGTTGGAAAACATGGATATTCATACCTTTTTCATACAAAACATTTCTAGTGCCGTCAGAGATAACATGAAGAGAAAAGAGCAAATGGTATGTCAGCTATCTGTTCCCGGCACGATGAGTCCGGGATGAACAGCCGGAGTGTGACTTTTGACACCCCTAGCACGAATCCACTCTTGTCACCGATGTCTTCTATTGGATGGCTTTACACAACTGCAACTTCTGTTGAACTTCGCTACGTTTGAACCGTTGGAGCAGATTGCAGTGGTTCATGATATGCATGCCTTTGCATATGCATCATTTGAACGAAACGAACGAAACGGGTGATCATGTGGTGCTGTCGTGAAATAAGCATACAGAAGTAGTATATGGTATGATCGCAGGGACGAAGGAGCGTTTCATAAGGGGAGCAAGGGCCAAATTATTTTTTGCTGACAGGGACCGAGGGGGAGGGGATGGCTACGTTCGACAAAAATGTTTCGTTTGATATAGCCTAATATATATATCGTACACTGTAAAATAATGATCGTTTTTTTGGATTAACGACAGTCTTAAATGTTTTTGCGGGGCTGGCCTGAAATGAGACTTGAGGCTAAGAAATGAGGCTTCACGCTGGAAAATTCCGGACGGAATCCAGTGGAGGGGGAGAAATCCTTTCCTCCCCGATCTCATGTTTGTCACGGATGGACTGTTTTGCATACCTGAAAGTGATACCTAGTGCGACGTCAAAAGTAAAAAAAAAAAAAAAAGGAAAATAAGATGGGACAATTTTGGAGATATGGCCCCACAAAGACAACCGCAAAGCGGAAGAACCAGCCGATCCCCCCCCCCGCCAAACGTTACCAATGACGATATTAGATGACATACAAGCGATCTAAAGTTACATGCTATGTTCTGTTTGCTAGTCATAGTGGATCACCCTTGAAACATGGAAAAGTCTGACTCTGGCATACTTTCGATCAACTTCGGTAATTATCCGGGAAGAAGTCACAAAAGCTGCAAAATCGAGCAAATGTTGAGCATTTGACCCGATCTGATCTCGAAGGAGTTGCCCTAACGTCACGAAATTTGGACATACGTAGTTCTCACAGCCATCCCCTCATCCTGAAAAGTTAAGGTAATACCAAGATAAATGTCGGGTGTGTCCAGCATTTTTAACTTTACGAACATTTCGCAGGACAGGAGTTTAATATTTTTCACCGTCTGCTAGAGAACAGAGCTCTGTCTCCCCTCCCCAGGAGCCCAAACGTCGTTTAATGGCATCTTAATTGAATATATCACTGACTATGCTGGTTTACGAAGGATGGGCTTTATGTCTCCTGCAAGGCTGACATCACTATTTATAACTGATGGGTCATTTCCGGTCACTTGATAACATCACGTTGTGAAATGCATGTGTTCCCGTGTGTTTCCATCACGAACCACAACGTCTACATCCCAATGTTCCCATGCAGCCCATGTACTCAGATATGAGAACAGAGAAGAAAAAAACAAAACGGCTATCCATGGACGCGAATTCGCGGTTCCGTATCACCCATTTCAAGTTAAACGATAATACCACTCGGTCAACCAGGAACGCTGCGCAGAGCACGGCTGTGTTGGTCAAGTTGCTCGGAATCTAGCCGCTACGCCAATGAATAGGAAGCTGGTTCTCTCCTCCCTTTTACAGTGCACGAAACACATCTGCTCATTGGTTGGCGTGTTAACAGCTATCCTATCTACTACGAAAGGCAGCCTCTAAACATGCCCCCGACACAACCGGCCACCTGTCAGCGAAGGCTCGTAACTGGCAGGGGCGTCCTCAGCAGAAGGCGGTGAATGAAGCAAATTAAGTAAAAAAACACAATATTTTAGAAAAATTTGGCAGTACTGAGACAATGCAGATGACAGCATCTGTATAGAATGATGCGAAGCATTGTCACCTAACATGCTGCGTTCTTGTGACGATGTGTTACCTTCGATTCAGGAAATACGCTCCATATTGTCAAGGAGCCTAATATGCACCATTACTTTTGTGGAGAACCGAACCATTGCACTGTTGGCCTGTACGGGGACCAGATGAATAGTGAATTCTTTTAATGAGGAAAGATGATTTGTGATAGCAATTTTTGTTCCACGATTCTAACTCAGATGTGGGATTTTTGTTTTCATGTCGTGTGAGACACATTACAGTAATGATGTCTATTATATGCCTATTATAGTTATTTGTTTAATGGCAGACTCAAGGACCATCAGATATATGTTACAGATCACCTAAGTAGCACAACGTCTTTACGACATCAGTGCTGCAATAACTGCTAAAGGCTATAAGAACAGAAAGGTGATTATAATGGATTCACCGCCAAAATTGACATCAAAATCTACCAAATGCTGGCCGGGTGGAAATTATGGTGAGCCGTGGGTATCAAATCCTGAAATCTGTCTAGGAAATGGATGATATTTCTGCTTCAAATATCAATTTCCTCACCACATCTGTCAAGAATACAAGCTAGAACTGATTTCTCAACAAAAATAACATGCATGTACATTGCAGAACCGCCATAAGCAAATTCAAGCACCACCAGCGGGCCTGAACTAGGCTACCTACCTATATGAATGGAAAACAGAGTAGGTATAACTACAAACAAAGAGCCCACTACTTTCTTGTGACAGCATCAGTATGTATAACAACGAAATAACTTATGTCAATACTATAACAATACAATTAACAAAAAACAAACAATACTATTGCAATACTATAACAATTATAGTCGGGATATTATTTTTTAGCTGACATGGAGCTTTTGCCAGAAAATGACGTTTTTTACCATTGTGGTATTCATTGGTCTGGCCAATGAATACCACAGACCCGGCAAAAACTGGTTCTTCTCGGCATTCTTCCAACCCTGACCAGGGATTGCAGCTGCCGGCTGAAATTAATTTCTGTCACCAGTCTTAACTGGTTAAAATCGGCAGACTAAAAATAGGGATGCAGAAGATGGCAAAATACGGCAGAAAATATTTCTGCGTAAATTTCATTATGTAAAGAACCCTTTTATGGTTTTAAGAAAAACGACGGCATAGCTTTTTCTACACACATAGACGTAAACGATATGAAAAATGTGACCAAAAGTAACTCACTCAGGAACAGTGGCAGATGCAAACAGTTCTACACTACTGAAGTACTTAGAAAAAATGTTTAGATTCCTTTCATGAAAAGCACCGTAGAAAAGCGTGGTTCGGGGTCAAATGAGCAGTCCGGCGACTGAATCTGATTTTAGAAATGTACATGGGAACAACTGTAAAAAATATTTAGCATGCCACTGGCACGGTATCTAATTATCATTCATCCCGTGGACCGGCATCAGACTGCTCATAAATCAGCACGAAATGCAAACTGCTCTGAGTCGTACTATTAACTGCAATCTGAAGTCATAATGATACGGTCATAGCACCATACTCCCAACCACTGTGACAGGCAATGAAGGCGCTTTCACAACGCGGTCACTATGTCCTAGCTGGTGATGGCTGGTGCTTGGCAACTTCTGTGTTCCAACATATTCCTACCGTTAAAAAGGAAAGTTTCAAAAATTAATGCTACGGTTTCGCTGTGAATTCACACAATTATCTGTACACCAGCTGTACATTACTTCAAAGTTGTACCGTGCCCTTCTCCTTCTATGCATAACATTTCCAATGACCAAGTTGGAAGCAATTTACAACGTACGTTGCGTGCAGTGGACCAGTTCATGTTTACGATGGTGAGTTTTGCATTAAATGCTCTATTTGTTCGCCTTTTTAATAACAATCAGAAAACTAGAAGGAAAACGCAGAATAAAGGCTATTTCCAGTCCACTGGAAACATTTAGAGTCGAAAAGTATAATTAACAAAGGATAACGATCACGTTGTGCTGAAGGCGTTCACCAACTTCATAGCCTTTGGCTATGAAGTTAGATGGTAATACCTGAAGAACGCCTACTCAGATATACGTATCCGCACACAATGCAGGAACCCATCTACTTGAGCTCGGATAGTCCCAAAGCACCACAGACGTTCCGCTTGGATCGTTCTTGCTCAACTGGTTCAGACCGTCGGGAGGCGTTCTGAAATGAGGCGTCTCCGCCTGCCCTCTGTAGGTGCCGGAACAGAAGAAAGGGAGGCAGAACACGGTGCCCGTCGGTCACAAACCATAGAGTCAGACAGAGGCGACCGGCAGGAGCTCTACTCACCGGTCGGAGAGGACCGGGCCGCTCGCACCGGTCGGTCAGCGTCAGACAGACGGCGCACAGGCCGTCCGCCGTGCTGACGGTCAGCTCGCGCTGCACCGTGTCGGCCAGCAGTTCGGCCAGCGGCGCGGCCGAGTGCCTGCTGCGGCCAGAGATGAGCGGCGTCAGATGGCCGGGCGGTGCGCTCTCGCCGCAGACGTAACAAGAGGTGGCCGGCTCCGGCTTACGGGCGTCCGACTCCCCGTCTTCGACGTTCACCGCCGTCTCCTGACCCACACAGGCATCAGTGACGGTCACAGCAGGCAGTGGTGGAACACCGTGCCGCAGTGGTTCCTGTCAGGGCTGTGCTAAAAACGGTGTCGTTCAGTATATGAGTTCCAGGGGGAACAGAAAACCTCCAACCGAAACGAAAGCCTGACATTCCGTCGACACGGAGATGGCTTGGCCGGTACGTGTGGTTCACTGGGCCACGGAAGCGACCGATTTCAGTCATCATCACCCTATGCGAAATCTAGAATTGTGGGATACAACTTAATGACACACATAAGCAAACGAAGGACATATCGATGACTCCCCATTACTATGGCCAGTGCAATACCCGATGCCTGGCAGTGACATCTGTCTGCTGTTGGTACCTGCTCGATATCCTGGTGCTCCCCAATATTCCGAATGATCATGTGCTGCTCAGTGACCACCTGCTCGGTATCTGGATCCCCTTCAGTTAGGATCATTTCCATGGCATCTTCCACAGTGTAGTCCTCTTCCAACTCTGCCGACAAAAATGGTTTAAGCATATTATTTGACTATGGGAATGTCTGTTGTCCTCAGTATCATTACAACGGCAATGATGCAATACCGTAAGTAAATACACCCAAAACATAACAATGATCCCAAAAACAGAAAAAACAATATTGTGCAAGGATGACAGACCGCGAATAATATTCTCGGAAACGCCATCCAAAACATCACGTGGTATGACAAAACCTACATCAGAGCAATATTTTTTGCGGCACGTTTGTCGAATGTCCATAATACTGCGTAGAGCACAGTAACGAGCTGGTCATACCAAAACATCACTAGTCAGTTCCAAGGCATTGTAGAGAGAATCTTGCCCTGATCCAGAGCCGGACCATCAAGACCACAGCAGCGGCAGCCACCTGGCTATCTGGTCCTCACGCACGCACCACAGATCTGGACCCGAGAAGGCCGCAGAAAAACAGACAATTCATCTCTCCCGTTCACAGCACATGGGAGCTCCCACCCCCCACCACCAAGGTGCCCTGTGATCCTCCAAAACGTGAAGTCCTGTGATTGGGCGATTTGGCAAGCTTTCTAAATGGCGTAATATCTGGAAACGCTCCTGCTCTCAACGAGAGCGCTCTTGCCGTCCTGTTGTTGCTGTCAACCAGGAAATGGTTTCTGAGTCCCATTTGGTTAATGAAATAGAAAGTATTGTTGGATTTCTCGCTCTTATCATATTCTTTGTCCAGGGATGAAATCAATACCACTGGAAAGCACGCTGTTCGATAGGGATGATTGTTCGTTCACAGAGGAATACTAGAAAAACTGCTACGGCACCGGGAATATTAGTGCATTCCACCCTGTTTAGAAGTGCACAGATCAGTCGCGGTGAACAAATGCGCCCTCACAGTGCGCTGCTTGACGCATCTTTTAAAAGGTTTCAATCTGGACGACTCCTGCGATTCTGCTTTGCAGAAGGCTTCCTGGGCGGATAAAAACACGCTTCGTTTTTTTTCTTTGTAACATTGGCGAATATAATAGATGAATTACTTGGATTTACACAGAATACCGCCTCCAACAGGACATACAATCATGACACGTAAACATCAGAGGTCATGTTAGGTCACATGCATGATGACAGTTGGACTGATTTGCATTCTGGGTAAAAGACGTGGCTGCCACTGACCTACCCCATAATTTAAGCCGGACAAGCAAATCTATATCCACCTCTTAGCAATGTTCTCCAAATGCAACGTGAGGTCATGTCAGGTCACATCACAGGTAAATGTCAAAACGAATGAAATACAAAGTTGGCTGAAGAAGATCGTTCAGTAGCAGCACAGAGCAGTTACTGTTCCTAGCCAGAAAATGGACAATGACTATCTGTCGTGACCTGGCTTGACCGTGACCCGACAACGAGCAGAAAGAGCACATTTAATAATCACGGAAATCATTTCAGTTCTGCACCTGACCCAGTTAAGAATCCTAGCGAGTAATTATCGCTCTTTGTCAGGAAGAACAACACAGCCTTATCTGACCTGACCTAGACTGATACTGACTGGATGAAACGCAGATAATGCAAAACTGATCAAAAGAAGGTTTTACTTCCACCCTTTCTGTCACGCAGTGAAAACGGCTGCAAGTATCGATCTTTGGCACGTAAAGCTTTTTTTATTTATTTTTCTTATTTCAATACAATTTGTATATTCAATTGTATATTCAAATATACAATATTTTACTTGACTTAAGCTGACCCTGACCTGACATTGTTCAATATTCTGGCACGCCTTACAATGTAGAAGATCGTGACCTTTCGTTTGATACCCAACTGAATGCTGTAAGACCAGCATTGCCGGTGATATGATGCACGAACCGATGTCAGTTTTTCCGACGTCGTATTTTGCGTTTTAACTGACCTATGCCGCCATCAGTCACGTGATCAGGGCTATCATAGTATTTTCTGGATCGCAAGACTCAAGACTATCGATTGGTGGTAGACCGGTTCAGATCTGACGTTTAGATCCTGAGACAGCAAGGGGTGCCCCTTTTGACAACCCCAGGCGATCACGGGTGTGAAAACACGCCAGGTGGTGCCGGGTTAAGCATCCCTTGAAACTACCAGATGGGTCCCTGAAACTGTCCGAGGTGCCACTGAAACTGCCTAAGGAACTCCTGAGGTGCCTGGAGCAACAGGTCAAACTGTAAAAGAAACCTGAGACCTCCAGAGGGCCCTGACACGGCGACGGCCCGAGACCATCAAAAGTACCCCTATAACTGCTTTCTTTCTGTCAGGTTTCTTTTACAAAGGAAACCTAACCTAAGCTGGCAAAAAAGTCTCCAGAAACCATGAGGGGGCAGAGGGGGCTGCTGGACCAGTTTCAGACACGGCACTCCAAGTAGAGGAAGTGACACAGCCGCCTAAAATCCCGCCTTTTTTGCCATATTTCGAGCACTTTGTACGGGAAGAAAGCGAGATTTTTTTTTTTTAATAAGATGGCGTCCTTGAATTTCCTCAGCTACTTTACACGGTAAAAAACGTAAAATTACATGAAATATTTACCCCTGGACCCGCGCGGATCAACTTTTTTCCATATCTGGAGGGCAAAAAATGAGGAGGCCGGCCGGGAGGGGGGCAACGCGCTGACCCTTGGCGAAATCCTGGGTTCGCGCCTGCTTACGGTGTCATTTACTGACTGAGTGCCTGACTGCAACACTGGTATGGCTTTGACGGCAACCACCAATCAGGAAACATTCCCAAATATTACGCCATCTAAGGAACGTAAAGCGCTAAACCAGCCAATCACAGAAACCTGGTGCAATGCTGGTAAGCCTTCTGTAATACCCCCGGGGCACAGGGGCTGGGTCCGGACCGCGGAGCGCGAGCAGTGAGCTGACCTGCCTGGTCGGCCGAGATGTAGTGCACGGTGCCGTCCTCGTTGGTGACCTGCAGCAGTCGGATGACGCCGTCCGGGCCGGCGGCGCTGTCCGGTACGTGCACCACCACCTGACCGTCCTCCTCCACCACCTCCTCATAGCGGGCCACGCTCTGTGGTTGCGGCTCCGGCGGCGGCAGCGGAGGAGGTGGCCGTGGTGGTGGCATGACCACGCCGGCCTGTACAGGTGACGCACGTCTCAGGTCACAGCAGCTGACGAAGATGGGGCCGGGACCACTGGAGCTGTATTGTAGTGTACTGTACTGTACTGTACTGTATTGTATTACAATTGTGGGGTTGTCCACTTGGCCCTGTGGCTATTACGCCCCGAGTCAAACTAGCGCACGGTGAAAATGAATAAAGACACACAAATACACAAACGTATCGTACGTATACATCGCAAAAACAGTAACAATACCAAGCCGTCATCAAGTCGAACAGCATCTATTTTAACCTGCGTGCGACTGGCGCATCGCTGTCAGTTTGGGGGAAGCCGGTTATAAAGAGTGGGCACTCTGACACTGAAACGCCACTTCCCAGCCTCTGCAATGAAGCATGGCACTCGAAACAACCGGTCTTGCCTCGTGTTTCGCTCTCGCATCGCAATGTTCAGCCTGAAGACAAGTGATGCCGGCTCTCCACACCCGAGTACCCTGTGTGCCAGGTCAAATGTGCAGTAATTCACGAACTCTTTCGGTCGCAGCCAGCCGAGCTCGTCGCACAGCTCAAATACATGGCCAAATTTTCGTCGGCCGGAGATTACTATGATTCCAAACTGGAGAATCTTTTGAATTTCGTCCAAGTTTTTCTTTGACCCATTTCCGTAAACAGAAATGCAATATCTGACCTGCGAGACTACACGTGCTAGGACGAGAGTAGTGAGGACAACATTCGGTAACTAGTGCCGCACATGCGAAAGGCCGGACAGGAAGACCATGCAGCGACGGCTGACCAGTGACATGAGAGAATTCCCGGCCAAGGTTTCGTCAAAAATCAAGCCCAGGTTTCTCACCTCGTTACAAAGTTCGAGGACAGCGTGGCGCGTTCACACGGAGCCAAGTGTCCACATTAGCAGACAGAGCTAGAATCTCGTCTTTTCTGCCCGTAACAATGATCTGCGTGTTATCTGCGTATTGCCCTACGTCGTTGGCGAACACGCTGTGCAAGAATGGGCCGAGAACAGAGCCCTGAAAAAGCCCACGGTGTTCGCGAACGGTCTCCACGTCACAGTCTTTTCTGCTTGGCCCTTAAGTGCTACGCTCTGCGTGTGACCACGGAGATATGCATCAAACCAGTTCGTGTTACTTCCATAGAGCTGCATCTCCCCTAACAGAATATCGTGGTTCATGACGTCAAAACATTTGCTCACGTCGATCATGTATAAAAGCGAAATTTCCTCGCTATCGGTAGCGGAGAGGGCTCGGTCGGCGACAGTCACCAGCGCGGTTTCCATCGAGTGACGGGGCCGGAAACCATGCTGGGACGGCGACAGGAGGTGGTTATAGGAGAGGTAATGGTAAACCTGTTGCTAAGCCGCTCTACCAGTCTGACGACGGGTATGATAGATGTGGGCTGAAATTGGAAGGATCGCAAGGGGCGCCGGTTTTTAAGATGGGGTGGATAACGAAGTGTTTCCATGGATCGGGCATATCGGATCGGATAATGCAGGAATCGACAATGTGAAGGACGACGTCACCGACAGCCGGGAAAACCATCTTCAGCGCTTGAATGCGCACGCCGTCGGCACCACAGGCGGCCGAATACGCATGCTCCTGTGCGTTCGTCGAAGCACGTTTAAGTCAACTGGTGAGCGACTAAAAGCACAGGCACCAATTCGAGGAAGACGGCAGTCAGTAGCAGGGACAGGCCCCAGTCTGGTAAGTTCTTTCGCAACTTTTTGACCCACGGGTACAAGAAAGTCGTTACGGCTGTCCGAAGAGGAATCGGGCACCACCATCTGTCCCGCGTTTTTGTAGTCGACCACAGACCGTACGTTACGCCACACCGTGGCTGGACCTTGCTCTTGAATCCTACTCTGTGTGTCGTTACGTGAATCTCGGCGAGCTGGAGACCTGACAATACGGTTTAGTCCACGATACTCGCTCGAGCCCCGTCCCATTATCCTCAGAGCTCCTCGGCGCCGAACCACGAGCTCCTTCGTGTCGTCGGAGATGGGGGAGAGATCGGGTTGCGGATTGTGACTGTCTTCACGAGGGTGTGTTGGTCGAGAATAAGTAAAAATCGTGAAACGAACGCATTCCACATCCCAGACACGGTAATCGCGATAAAAACAACCTCCCACGCAACGTCATGCAAGTCGTCCGAAAACGGGCTGAGAGCAATCTGTCTGAGACAGCGTAACAGTATAGGTTTAAAAAAGGTTCGAGGCACATCGATGCCAAAACAAATAAGCCTGTGTGGGGTAAAATGACAAAAGAAAATAGAGCAATCACGGACAATGTCGCAGTTTCTAACAGCACATACGTAGAGCAAAGATCTGACGGTAAACGTGGGCAAAATGACAAATCGAAAAACCTAGTAATCACATAAAAACTCCTCTAAGCGCATACCAGTCCCGTTGATCTGCTGAAGGGCTGGCACCAGAATGGTGTAGGACCCACAGCACAGCAGCTGGCACAACTGTGATGTCAGGGTCATCAAAACTGGGACAGCAGTGATGCCAGGGTCACTATATGTCACTATGACGGCAATGTAGCAGTGTCAGGATCATTGCAGCTGACACAGTACTGGTGTCAGGGTCACTGGAGCTGCCAAGTAGTGATGCCAGGACCACTGGAGCTGGCAACGCGACAGCATCAGGGACAATGAAGCTGGCATTGCTCGTACCAATGTACGGCGCTGGTATTGTGCTCGTGCTGTGATCCAAGAACTGTCAGCTGAATGGGATCAGCATCACAACTGACAACCTTACGCCGAAACGTAGATTTGTATCTATGCATGTTTTTGGGTGAAGTCTCCTGTACACAACTCTGCCACATTAAAATAAGCAGACACATGCCACCCAAGACAAGACGACTAACGTTTCCCATGTCTCACCTCATTAGTCATAGGTTTCACCATCACTTTGATGCGCGATTTCTTGGATGGTGCTCCGGTCTGCCCGTGAACGTCCAGTCCCGGTGGAACCGGACCGGGCACGTCCTCAAAACAGCCCAGTGTGGCATTGTAACGCTGGTAACTGGATCCTGAAAGTACGTGGCAATGTGTCTGGTCTGGTAGGCAACTTTCTGGGGATTAGGCGACTGCTGACAGGGTAGCACCACTGGTTACGGACGCCACGCTCGTCTTTGCTTGATATGTTGGAGAGCATGTTGTCCGTGGATACAGGTTTCTGAAGTACAGCATAAGTGCTTGGAAATTCATTCTCAGTGTTAAGGAATGAATGAAAATGGTAATGTTACACAATCATACTTACTGCCAAGCTGTCCGTAACCGTGCTCTCCAGGATGAAACCCCATGTCCTTGATGTAGCCTCTTGACTTTTTGTTTACCTTGGCCATTCTTAAGACCTGTCAATGAACAGCAACGTTTCAAAGATACAGATTACGGCTTTTACGGGGCAAGGCGGCAATTGGTAAATGGTGTGCTATGTTCCAGTACCAGGCTGAAAAACACGCACGCTATGGTGAACATTTCAGCCGTAATGGTCGCTACGTTGAACTGGACTTCTCCGCCACAGAGCTGTTCCAATAAAACTTACGACACGGGCGCAAAGTAATCAACGTGCACTGGCATTGGGTAAAATTTCGAAACGCAAATCCATTTAGCTGAAATTCATGGCATGGCTCTCGAACGAAAAACCGACTGAAATCTGGTATTCTGCGTGATGCCAGAGACGTCAAATATCTGTGTTTCCAGTCCCAACAGGATTTCAACAAGACTTTAGCTGAGACAACTACCTCACACCTATCTCACGACCTAATTTTTTTACTTCCATAATTCCTCCATATCACGAATGATGGGATTCAGAGTTATGTGCATCTGTGCAGCACCCCACCTTGCATTATTTACAGGAAATTAATCACGGAATAGCTCTGTAAGTGATGGGTTACACCTATAATTTGTTGGGTGAAACATATTGTAAGAAACACTAGCAATGTTAAATCATTAAAATCCCCCATTCGGCCCCTGCGCCAATCCTGGCGGCCCGCTCGCGGTCGCGTGTTTGCTGTTTAGCGGGAGGGCTCGTATCCCATTCGCTGGCGAGAGGCCTTCGTCGGTTATGCGCTGAGTTTTCGTACTCTTTGCTGTCACGTGTCCCATTGTCTGCTATTATTTATTCCCCAGTGCCTTTCTTTTTCGAAACTATCTCGTTCAAAATATTTGGCCGTTCTCTCTCTCCAGGGAGTGTGAGGTTTCTGTGTGTGTTCTCTTTCTCCAGGTAGTGTGAGGTAAAGAAGAAGTGGCCATAGTTGTTAGAATCGATGACGTAAACCCGGCGCCGACTGGGTGGGGGGCGGTTGACCGCCCCCTGCGACTTTTCAAGACTGCGAAAGAACGAACGAACGCAGTGACACGAAATTTCGTGTCCTTTTTGCTTCATTATTTTTACATCCTTTGCCAGTTTTGAGCTCCGGTCAAGCCAGGTAACCAGGTGAGGTGGACCTATGTTCAAAAAAGTTAAGTGCCCAGTAACCTTTTTTTGGAAAACGTGACATCGAATTCAAACTCTCAGGGATTAAAGATTTTCATGGTTGCTATAAATCTGCTATCGCAGATTTTTCGGAAACTTCCGGGTCATGGGCCTCATCGCGTTTTCAAGATATGTCGCCCTTTTATCGGAAAGTGACGGGAATTTTATAACATCCCGAGCGCGAAGTGATGCAGACATCCAATGACCGTCATTCAGCGAGGTACCAGTGACCTCCAGCCATTGACCTGAGGTCAAGTCACCAAAAGCTGTTATAAGCCAAAATGCACCACCGTCAAAATTCGCTCATTTTTTCGTGCGACAAAACATTCGCGAGTTAGAAGGGGGCGGTCAACCCCCCTCCCCCTCCGTCGTGCGTGAATGGCGACGACTGCCAGTTCGGCGCAGGTTAAAGGCAATGTCGAGGTTCCACGCAGACGATCATGTAGCTCTGGGTTAGTTTCCTTTCGCAGTATAGCCGAACCGCTGGCAGCATTCGCCGTTCCCCCACATCGCCCCAAATTTGATCCGGACCAGACTGGTGCCTCGGTAAACTTTTTCAGTCCGTCGTGACCGTAGCACCGAATTAACATGTCGTCTGTGACATTTTGCTGACCGGTGCCAGAATTTGCACACGTCTCATTCAATGTCTCGATGAGCGGATTGACTTCGAATTCGTGGTCTTTGTTTTCCGGTCTCCGGCTGCCGTTACCTTACACATGCAGATACAGCTTCAGCTCCATGTATTGATTTCAGACCAACCAACGACAGGAAATGCTGGTGCTTTATAGGTCCCTACATTCTGGTTAGTACATTCTCTTGCTTGGCGACGTCACGTACCCAGAAAGATATGAGGTGCCTGTGGAGGTACGCAATTCACTAGCATCACGACAGAACAGCGAGTCGCTCATAAAGTCCAGTGCATACCACATGGTTTCGCTTCGGTTATGTTCCAAGACATCAGCTTGACAGTGCTCTTCACAAAGCTGCACTGGAGTGTGGCAGCCCAGTTACTTAGAGGTCATCTGGTGGTTTGTCCAAGCCCCATTGTGCATCTTGTTCCATGCCGAACACGTCCGTTTGGCAGACCTCCAAAACATATCTAAAAGACCTTGTCTCATTTGTTCGGCATACTCCTCTGCAACCCACGCGCACTTTCACAGTACCAGGCACGTCGGTAACCAGGACCTGCCGTGGTAAGTTGCCATCAACCTTGCCCTCATAGCTCAATGGCCAATGGCAATAAATTCACGCCACCAACGTGACTTATCGAGTATCATTAACCTGACTTATAGACATACCTTCTCATTATCGAGTTCAGTCTCAATGGTCTCTGAGAGAGTAAAACATTTTCTTGGGGGAGGTATGGTCAATGTAATTCTAACCATGCAATACTTGGATAAGGTCTATTAGTAAGTATAGCACGCATCAGGCTTATTCACTGGCACTGTGAACTAGACAGTGGGGGGCTCCAGACCATGACAAGGTATGGCCCAGCACCACCCTGCAGTGTCTCCCACCCTGGCCACTCACTGAATGTTAACAGAGCCAAGAGGATTGATGATGATCCATCCAATTTTCACATCAGGCAGCAGGCACTTGCAGACATGTCAAATCTATCTCATCTCAAACTTCAGTGAATGTTAAAGTTCTGGCTGCAAGCATAACAGTTTGTTTTCATTTCATTATCCATAGGCAGTCTATGATCTTTGTCTGTTGTACACCAGTGTTCCATGTGTCAAACAGCATTAACTTAACATCAGCAAAGTATATCCCTTTAAATCCAGGGAAATATTTTTCAAACATTAATACTTTTCCAGATCCTCTTCCATGTGTGTGGACATTCCAAACAGTTCTGAGCCATAACACTTAACATCAACAGACCCTAAAAGCTGTAGGTCAAACATAACTTGTGCTAAAATGGGTGTGTTTGTTTTTCACAAATAAAATGCAAGTTGCCCAGGCATCCACTTGTCACATGTTTCTTTTTTTAACATCTTGGTTAGCAGCCACATTAGTTTTTGATGCAGCCCAGGCATCTGGAATACATAAAATGCATCCTCATATGTAACATATAATCAAGGTCTTGTTCAGTATACAAAACTGGACCTATTTACCAAAAATGCAGCACATTTCAGGGTGTAAATAAAGAATCTGATTCCATGTACCTGTTAAGTATTAAATGATTGGCATGCTTCTTTACAGGTGCAGTATTACCATTTTACCACACTAGTGATACAAGTCTGGCAAAAACCCTTCCATATTAAGCAGGAGCCCACTTCAGATTTTTCTGCATATGTGGAAGGAGCAGAGGCAAGGTTCATGAAAAATGCTGACCAGACAAGGTCTTCTCTCATGCTTTTTTCTCCTCAATATCTGTTTTTTTCACTCTGAAGGAACCATGATCATTGCACTGCCCTGTGACATAAGTCCCATGAAAACCTTGCACATGCTTAATTCCAGGACACCAGAATATCACATTGCAGGACAGGTGGGGTAGCATATATGTCACAATAGTAATAATGCTCTCATCTCCACTTCCATTAAGTCTATGAATTCATTTACCTAAGCAAGGAATATGTGAAATGTGTCAAATGTGAAAACAAGTTCACAAATGTGGTCATCCTGTCAATGGTGTAGGTGTCAGAATGTCATGAGCCTTTTGCCCTTGAATTTAAACTTTTTCAGATGACCTAATCCTGTTCTTGGGAAAAACAAGGTTACTTCCTCCTTCAATGATGGTGTGCCTTATGCTTAAAATATGTTTCTGTCCATGCATACACTTCCCAAAGCTGTAAGTACAAACCTTTTTCTGCTGAATGCAATGCAAGCATAGCCACTTCAGGCATTATTAGGTTCATGTCAATGAATATTCATGATTTAGCACAAACACTTCTGACCCGTAACTGTGGAAAAGAACCATCTCATGAATTTGTCTATTCAATCATAAATCCTTACAAAACAATGGTTAACCTTGGATTTATCACATCAAATTGCCAGCTATTTTGCCTGCTTCCTTGGGATGACAACCATAAGCACAGCCAAGGGGGGCCCAGGCCACCCTTTGGCTCGCATTTTTTCTGAAAACCATTGCACACTTCCCAGCAGGTAGTTTTCATATATTTCAGTTTGCACTAAGCTCTGGGTCTCCCTCAAGAAAATCCTGACTGTACGCCTGCTGACGACCTAGTGCACCTATTTTCTAGTCTGAGCTTTTTCATTTCCTGAATGTCCTGTAAGACGGAAGATATATGACAGGGTACATCACCCAGGAATGACATCAGTGGTATCAGAAAAACCATGGGTGTAGCCACGGTTCCGAAATTCGGCGACGGGGCCATTGACTGCATTCTGCCAAGAACAAGCTGAGCAGGGGGTAAAACTCACTATTTAGGGTGTTGCATGACAAACTACGGTTAAAATCCTTTTATTGGATTTCAAACTTCTAGAAACTGTGTCGCCAATGGGTAATACCTATTTGGTACCGTAAAAATTAGGGGGAACGAATTATCACTCCAAGAAAACTGTCAGGGTCGCAGCCACCGTAGACATTTCGCGCATAGGATACACCATATAAGCAATGGACATTCGAGCCAGGGATTATTTACCTGCCTCGTTTTCCAACGGTAGAAGGCAACGAGAGTCACGATTCACTTCTGTAACCGTTGCAACGCAATTTTATGGCCTCACGCTTCCAAACTCAAGCATTAAACCTCATACACATCATGTATTTGACATCTGTGCAAGTGCATTTTTTACAACCTGAGAGAAAACACACTAGCCAATGGTCAAATACATGTAAAATCATGATCGAAATGTTACTTTTAGGTCTGGATTTTTCATATTTGACATGAAATATTTGTGGGCAGTCCAGTGATTTTGAGGCAAGGCAATATTGGAAGAAAGCGCCCAGTCTTTGCGGCGAAATGGACCAGAGGTTTTGGCGATATACGGCTTTGGTTTGGCTTATATTGGCGATACTACCACTAGATACCAAGATCATTCTAAATCCGAGACAAATGTGGTGATGTTGTGACAATTTACAAGACCATGCCATAGCTTGGCTGATTACAGGGAGCATTCACTTCATGTTCAAACTTCGTGGACGGTGTTCTGGCAGACTGACACAAATACCCTGCGATATCTCACTGATATTTGTGTTTGGACGGAGAGTTAGTGCATTGTATCCGAAGACTACTTCATTCTCATGGAATTTAGCACTGCAGAAAATGCGAACGTCAGCAAAGACACCAGTTTGATCGAAATTTTGGCGGATGATAGGGATGATGAGAGAATAAAAACATTCATCTTACATTGTGAAGACCACACTCTGGGCAACTCATTGCGTTGGGTTTTGATGAAGGATAAAGATGTTCAGTTTTGTGGTTATACTATCCCACACCCGTCTCAACGTGAAGTTCATCTTCGCATCCAGACCTTCAAGAAACCAGCAGTCGAAGTCCTAAAAGAAGGATTGGTGCATCTGAGTGATCTCACAAAGCTGATTTCAGGGAAAGTTAAGGTAAGCATGTAGGTTTGGGCACTTGAAAAAGGAGGCATGTGATTGCTTCTAGGACTGAGAACATTGTATTCTTGTACTTTGACTCAGAACATTGTATGTAATTGCCTTATAAGTTTTGATGTGAGTACCTAGCAGTGGATCCAGGAAGGCTTAGATAGCAGTGCCTTTTTTGATGATATTCATGCCTGTTTTGGAGGCTCCTTTTTCTCTTTTAATCCTATCAGTCTACTCTGTTTCTGAAATCCCATGCTGGTGTGTATGCCAGAACATGATATGTTCTGATATATCACAGAAATAACATATTTAGGAAAACAAGTATTTGAGTTTTACTTGGTGCATCTTAATGTAAATGCAAAGCAAGATGAAATAAGATTCTGTTATTTCAGGAAAAAGCAGAAGCCTTCAAAGCAAACAGTGAAGATCATGATGCTATGCAAGTATAAGAACCCTGATGCAGTTTTTTCCTGGAATGCTTGTTAGATCAAGATTGAACAGTGCCCAGTGATTGTGTGCATTTGTATGTGATATTAATAAAACATGATTCTTAGTTTCTTTGAGTGATAAAGGTAGCATGTAGTTTGTTTGTATAACTTTTGCATTGTACCCCAAAAATTAGACATGAAGATAAGCCTTGTGATACCTTTACTGTTTGCATGATGTGCCTGAGTCTAGGATGCATAAGCTGTCTTAAACTCAGTGACAGACAGTTACCACACTGGTGTTCCATGGGCTTAAATGTGATGGACTTTAGGCCTTTTGGTTAGCAAGTCTGTCACCATTCATTATATCTATGGTTTGGGGAGCCAGTCATATGCTATAAGTATGTACAGTAGCCACTAACATAAGTGTGTATGATCCTGATCTACCCAATAGTTTTTAGCCTAGGTGAATGGTATAGCTTTTGTCTGTTGAATTTCAGGTCCTTCACTTCCAACTCACTCTGGTACTGAGCAGTCTGTTTAACATTGCAGCAGACCATGCCATTGTGAGTCCTTCAAACAGCTGCCAGCCTAAGATAAAGATTGAAGGGATATGTTACGAAGAAGATAAAGATGATGGGATATATGTTAGGAACAAGAACATTCAGATGTGTGCTTGCATTTTTCAGACTTTATTCAGCATATGCTTGGCTCATGAGATACCACAAAAACTGAAAAACTATCAGGCTGGATTCTTTTTCTTTGCAGAACTGGGAAGGGATAGGCTTCATTTCTGATCAGCCTTGTTTGTCTGTTGCATACAGGGGACATGAGCAGAATGCAAAAAATCATAGAATTTTGCATGATGTCATGCAAGATCATATCAGTATTTTCTGTGTCTTTCCAATGTGGTTCCCATAAATGCATTCAGTAAATAATTAATTATATCAGTAGAATATATCAATGAACAGCTGTTCTTGATACATGTGCAGCTTGCTCTTCACCACCAAGTATAACTCCTTGATACAATGACAAACTAGTACATGAATCATACATACAAATCTTGTTTTACACTCCTAATAAAGATAACATGAATTTATCACATTACCTGCGGTATTTACCCCTTAACATGTGAAGCACAGTGGACATGTAAATTAATGTGCCACACACCGACTAGAAATGTCTATGTGCCTGGGCATGCAGACCAAATTTCCTGACGAATCACATCAACAATGTATCAACGTCGCGGCCGGCGGGCAGAACCTCGTACCGAGACATTGGTCTGCCGCCCGTGCGCCCGCAGTCCGTGGCCGCCGCCGGCCTCACCGAAAGCTCACGGGCGGCTCGTTTCGGCACACTAGGCAGCAGTCGGGCCGGCCGGCGGGCAGGCAGACCCGGTGGAAGGCGTGTCGGCAGTGGAACGCCACCAAGTCGGCCACCTTGGACAGATCGCGGTGCAGCAGTGGGCCGCGGCAGCCGCTGCAGGCCGCCTCAGCGTGCACGGGCACGGCGCGCGCACCGCACTGCCGCCGCCGGTCGTGCAGCAGGAAGCAGTCGCTGACCAGGATGCGGCGGCAGTTGTCCTGCAGGTCCAGCTGCACTTTGTAGTCGTGGAGAATCTGGACGAGCGCATCGCGCAGGCCCGGGATGGCCAGCCCGTTCTCGATGCGGCGCACCAGACGGCGCGGGTCCACGTGCGTGCCGATGTTGAGCAGCAGCTCCTTCACCATGGCCGGCTGGTCCAGGCTGTATTCGATTAGGTCGTCCCAGAGCTCGGCATCGTCATGCTCCTTGCAGAATGCGATCGCCTTCTGGATGTCGGCCAGCTGGCTCATGATGAGCTGGAGGGCCTCGCGCGTGGCGCCCGTCCGGCCCAGCAGGTACACCGTCTCCGGGATGAGAGAACGCGTCTGGCAGACGTACAGCGCGCGCTGCAGCGAGTACTCGCCGCTGCCGCGCAGGAAGTCGAGCAGCCTGCCGCGCTCGTAGTCGGCCAGCAGCTCCACCAGTCGATCGTGGTACTTGGCGCCGTGTCCGTGTTCGCGGCGCCGCTGGTACAGCCGCCAGAGGTAGCGGTGGAGCACGGCCGGCGCCGCCTCCAGCTCCGCCACCACGCGCTCGGGCGTCGCCAGGTCAGGCCGGTCCGTGAGAAGCTCGACGGTGCGCTCCTGGTCGACACGCGCCAGCGCCGCCGCCCGGTCAGCCACGGCCGCGTGCAGGCCGTGGCGCGCCACCAGCTCGAACACGCCCGGGTGGCCCAGCTTTAAGTAGATGGCCAGAGCCTTGTCGTGACGCCCCTGGTGCGTGTAGAGCAGCCCGAGTGCCTGCAGGAGGCGCGGGTTGTCAGCGTCGTGCAGAAGCTGCTCCAGCGCCGCGTTCACCACGGCACCGCAGTGGTAGAGGCTCGGCGACCACTCGCGCACCAGTCGTAGGAACTCTTCCTGGTCAGTGCGCATGAAGTTGTAGAGCACCATCTCGTAAACGGTCGAGTCCAGCCGGAAATCGCCTCGTGGCAAGTAGCCGCTGATCGCCTTGAGCTGGCGCAGCGCCGCAAACCTGTACACCTCCTCCTCCCACAGGACGCGGCTGCGGCCGAAGATGGAGTGGCACAGCGAGGCGGCCAGCTGGTAGCTCTCCTGCTGCAGCAAGCTGTCCAGGTACTTCCTTCCGACGTCCTGCAGGCAATGGCGGCGCACGGCAGCGCCGGCCACCTGCAGTTCATGCAGCGCCTCCTCAAACCGGCCGTGCTCCAACAACCAGTCGATGTGGTCGTCTGTGTCGCGTGGCCGCGCCACGATCACGTCACTCGGCGCCAGAACGAAGAATGAACCCTCGTCCGGTAGACAGTCCAGCCGGTACTGGTTGGAAGAAAAGTTCTGAAAGTCGCGCACGGTCAGCTCATCGGTGGAGAGCTCTTGGTAGTCCTCGGGCAGCGGCCGGATGACGCGCACCTGGGGCCGGGGTCGAGGCCCAGCGCCCGCCTCGCTCTGAGTCAGTAGCACCAGCTCGTCGCCGCACGCCGCCAGCCCACACACGACGAAGTCGGTGCGGAAGATGTGCGTGATCTCCATATGGCGGGCGCCGACGTCGCTGGTGGCGGCGCGCGGCTCACGCACCACGGCCATCTGCACGCAGCTGCGCCAGCCGACCAGCAGGCGGCGTGCGTCGCGCCAGAACAGGTGGCAGCGGTGGTTCTGCGGCCTCTCGCCCACGTCACAGCGGATCAGGCTAATGACCCGCCGCAGCTCGGTGTCGTAGACACGTACACCGCCGGCCGAGGCCCAAGCCAGCAACTGGCCGCGCCAGCTGAGCGCCTGCACCACGCCGTCGCCCTCGTGCACCACCATCTGCCGCAAGCCAGCCAGGAACTTCTTCTCGTGCAGCACCACGCGGCTGTCGCCCACGGCGAAGCGGCGGCCGCCACCCGGCCGGCCGTACGCCGGGTCCAGCGCCACCGCCTTGACCGGCCCGTCGAACGTAAGGCTGTGGCTGTTGTCCCGGGAGTACAGGCCGTGCACGCAGACGGAGCCATCGTCCGAGCAGCTGGCCACGTGCTCGCCAGCGTCATCGGCACTGATCTGGTTGACGCAGAGAGTGTGCGGCTGCCGCGCAGGCCGCACGCGGTTGCCCAGATGGTCGAATATGTGCACCCGGCCCAGCCCTGTGCCGACCAGCACCAGCTTAGGGTGCACGCAGAGGCACGTGGCCGGCTCATCGGCCAACAGCAGCGCCAAGTCGGAACCCATTCGCTCGTACTTCAGGTGAGGCTCGTCCTGCGGCTCCTCGGACGGGTCCGAGTCGAACGAGCCCGAGTATTCGCCGATGCTGTCCGCGTCGCCGGCGTCGGCCGCCTCTGCCATGACTGGCGAACGCTCTTCGTTGTGGCTACGATTCACTCCCAGTCAGTCACAATGATTCACAATCAGTCCAGACTGATTCTGATACCCTGGAAAAATGGAACGAAAATGAAAATGCTGCGTCCTCGAACAATGAAAAAATCCCTGATCAAATATGTCAGTTTGTTCAACCCCATCAGTTTTTCTGCTGCCTGCCATACTCGAGCAATGCTTAATGCATTACATGCACAGCATTTTGAAAATGCAAGCATTCTGAATGTGTCACTGTGTGGTTCGTGTCGGCATGTTCAGCTTTGGCCCCAAAATTTGCGCGATTTGGAGTGGGGATCAAAGTCCAAGCAACAAGCAATGCTCAGCGTGGGCTTTGGTTCCAAAGCACCCTAGCAAATATAGGTTGAAACACAAATAAGGATTCTGTGGAGAGAAACCAGGAACCTAAGTGTATATACAGTTCTCGACGGACACACCGGATGATGGTGTACAGCATTCTCGAAGATCTAGGGAAGCAAACCAGGAATTTTCTTATCTTAGGTTTGATAACATAGCAAATATTACTCAAAACTTACATGATATTAAAGAAATTATTGAGCCAACTTCAAATGACTTGATCAAAATCAATCTTGACCCCACATTAACATGGACAACATTACAAGATACAAAAGCTCAGTAATGTCATATGTACACTGTGCATGGATGGAATGGGTGTGTGCATGGCAAAATTCAAACTTATAGAAAGAAAAATGTGAGATAAGAGTTCCAGCAACACAAAGATTCAGATTTAAAGGGAATATTTCACAGGCTGCAAAAATAACCTTTAATAAGCCCAGGTGGACTGTTCATGCTTGAACCTGGAAACCTGCATATACATTTGGAAAAGTCCCTGTCTTTCAATAATACTCCTGGGATGTCACTCTGAAAAAATTACTTCATTTACAATGCTAGGAATCAATACAAGTAGAGACAAATGGTTATCTGAAGGCTAGGAGTCAAGAGATGCATTCAATGAATTGCCAGACTGAGCAACACTGAAACTTAGTCATCAACTCAATGCATGCAGCATACATATCATGAACAACTTCAATGCCCTCCCTGCTGCAGGAGCAGGTGCTGATTCCATCAATCAGTTCAAGACATGGCCTGATAAGCACTGGGAGAACATCCTGTATGTTATCCCAGATTTGGACTGACATACTCCACTCACTCACTGAGCTCAATGAGATCAAGCCCTGCAGGCCTAAAAGCCTGCTAAATCTCAATTAGCCCAATTTCAGGGCTGTAAAAGGTGTGATGTTTTGGTGTTGAAGGGCACCAGGAAATTTATCTCCCAATATTTTATGCTCAAGAAGTTTAATCTTGTGTCTCCATCAAAGCACTACATTATAACCATGAAGAAAAACTTCTGACTGCAAGCAAATGGCTTTCTCTCCATTCAGTAAGAAGCAGGTATGTCATACCTGCTTTTAGTAGGCATGACATCATACCTGACCAACACCAAGAACACCAGCTTAAAGCAGTATTACTCTTTGCAAAATGTTGTGCTCCAAAACAAAAACTGCACTCTGACACCTAGAATGAAAACAAAATTTTCAACCTCACCCAAGATACACAAGGCGAATTTTGCAACAAACAAAAAGTCACCACCTGCAATCTTAACCATAGTTATAAAAGTCCAAATGTTTATTGCTTTTGATGCATAGAACTCCCAAAGGTAGGGTTTAAAACCCAGGTTACATTTCACTGTTGATATAAACAAATGTCAGTATTCATGGCGCAGGCTTCTCACTTCTCATATCTCCGGAAATCCGCGTAGTTCTCGAACGAAATTGGCACCAAAAGACGCGCAATGAAGAAATAGCCTAATCCAAGGCGTTTTGTGCCTTGTAAACATTATCAACTTTGCCAAGATAATCGCCTGAAGCCATGGACTTACCCACCGTCTCCACAACTAGCAGGACCTCGAAGCACGGAGCATCTTTAAGAGACAGATCAACGTCAGTCCTCAAGGATCGACATTTCAGAAGGCCTCGTGAAATATGACGTCACGGAAAAGATTTACTAAAACGCAGCATTCTCGAAATTTGACGAAGGCTAACAATGGCAATGAAACGGAACAGGGAGGTGGACTGGGACCGAACAAGGACAGACATGAGTGTCTGCAAAGGGCAAGGGCGGGTCCAGGATTTTGCCAGGAGGGGGAGGTGGGAATGGTCAGTGCGGGTTTCCCTCCCGGCCTTGGCCCCAATTTTTTGCCCTTCAGATATAACAAAAGTTGATTTTCTAGTGTCCTGGTTGGAATATCGGATATAATTCTGCGATTTTCGTCGTTTAAAGTAAGCGACGGAATCCAAGCACATCGCATCATTTGAAAAGAAATGTTTCGTTTTGTTCTCCTACAAAGTGGCCGGAATCTGACTATAGCCAGGGACGGCGGATTGCATTTTTGGCTGGGAGGGGGGGACAGGCTCTATCGGGTCAATGGCCGACCTCATTTTGGATTACCTTCTCTCCCCACGAAAAAACAACTGAGTTTCCTTTTTTTGCTATCGCACAGTTTTTCGTTAAATACACGAATCTTTTCTCCAGGTTTTGGCGCTAGTGTACACTTGTGTTCTCTAAATTGCGTGGATTTTATTCAGGTCTGTACCCATTAATATTTTTCAGATCTTTGTCTTTGGGCATTCATGGCGAATGATGCAATCTTCCGTCGTTTATGTTGTCTGCGTTTACATCACGAATTCAGCATTATTATAAAATATGTTTGTACACTGTTGAAAGACAGTTTCCTCCCACCACATTAAATTATAACTCGAAGCTCAGTAACAAAGTTCTTACCGACCATCGCACGAGAATGCAAGTATTATCTCAAGCACTTGCCAAAGCAGCTTTGGCTGCCCCGACACACATATAATGTAATGATGCCAGCACCAAACCTCTGAGGCGCGTGGTCCCCATTTTTTTGTCCTTCAGATATCAAAAATGATGCAATTTTGCTTTCCTACGACACAAAATAACTGAAAAAAATCACTCGCGTCACCTTACTTGAGAAAATTCTGCGTTTTGTTCCCGAGCAAGGTGGCCAAAATATGACAAAAACGGCGAGATTTTTGGCGGTTCCGTCCCTCCCTCCATTTGATATGTCGTGTCCGTATCTGGTCCAGGAGCCTGTCTCGTAGCTTCTTTGGATTTTTTTGTCAGCTTAGTTTGGGTTCCCTTTTGTAGTGACAGGGACACTTTTGTGGTCTCGGGCCGTCTGCCGTGCCAGAACCCTCCATTGGTCTCGGGTTCCTTTTACAGTTTCACGTGTCCCGCGGGACGTCTCAGGCCCTCTTTTGGCAGTTGGGCATCTCGGACAGTCTCAGGGATCCATCTGGCAGTTTCAGGGACGCTGAAGCCATCTTGGGTTCCCTCCTGTCGTCCCTGGGACGTTTTTGCCTTCTAAGAAGCCCCTCAGGCACCAAAAAAGGCCCTCTATAAGTTTCTCTCTGCCGTAACAGAGGCGCCTCTGGCAATCCGCTATGTCCTTCGGCCGTTTCAGTAGTCTGAACTTCTCAAGGTCTAGTAGTTTCAGGGGTCACTCTGGT
Source organism: Capitulum mitella (assembly GCA_030062745.1). Lineage (NCBI taxonomy): Eukaryota > Metazoa > Arthropoda > Thecostraca > Pollicipedomorpha > Pollicipedidae > Capitulum > Capitulum mitella. Next base: position 16,679,466 of record CP099843.1, read on the forward strand.
CGTCTCAGGGGCCCCTATTGCTAGAGACTTCTAGTAAGTAGTCTCAAAAGTCCCTCTCTAGCAGTCTCAGTGGACCCCCTGTGGTTCTGGGTACCCTCTTATTGTCTCTGGGAAGCATTTCTGCCGTCTGAGGGACCCTCAGGTAGTTACAAAAGACCTATTGGCAATTTCAGGGCCCCTGTGCAGTGTCATAGGCCCTCTGAACGTCTCTGGTGGTCCCCATGGCTGTATCAGGGGCCTTTCTCTGTTACATGAGGTATATCTGGCAGTCTTTTAGGACCCCTCTAGCCCTAACAACTCTAGCCGTTTTGTTGGCGCTTCAGGGGCCTTATTGGCAGTCTCAGGGGGACCTTGCCCGTGCCAGGAGCCCGCTTATTACACTCGGGGAGTTTCTGGCCGTCCAGCGCCCTCGTTAAACCCGAATACCGTCTAAGAGGCCCTCTTATCGTCCTTCCTCGCACCGGCCCTGCGATCTTTTTGGCGGTCTCAGGTGTCATCTGCCGTCTTGCCCATCTTGCCGTCTCAGAAGTCACCTGGCCTTCCTGGGAGCCCCTAACAGCATCAAGAGCCCCTCAAGGTTTCAAAAGGCCAATGTAGCACATTGGTGGCTCCTCTCGAGGTTGAAAAGGTCGCCGACGAATCCTCCGTCAGGGGGCCCCTGTGGCTGGCCAGGGTCTCCTTATGCCGTGCTAGGCATCCTCTTTAGTTCTATCCGTCTCAGGTGTCTCTCTGGAAATTTTAGCGGTCTCATGGGCCCTTTTCCGTGTTGGGTTCCCTTGCGGTTCCAGGGGCCCTTGAAGAGTTTCAAGGGCCCGTCTTTCCATCTTAGGGGCCATCTTACCGTGCCAGGGTCTCATTAACCCTTCCGGAGGCTCTCTGGCTACAACAAGACTGATTGTCATGAGTTACAATCAGTTGGCTCTTCTCTGATTGTCGGTGATTGCGCCAAAAACAGTTTTTTACCGGGGGCCTCCACGGCTGTCAGGGTGCCCCTCTGCAGGCCGTAATGGGGCTCCTCCACACGCCAGGGGCCTCTCCACAGGCCGTAAGCGAGCCCCTCCACAGGCCGGCAGGGGCCTTACAGGCGGCGGCAAGGGCCCATGCATGTCAGAAGAGGCCCCTTCATGCCGAGAGGGGGCCAGCTACAGGCAAGCAGGAGACCCTTTTCCGACCGGCAGGGGGCCCGTGCAGGCTGGCAGGGCCCGTAAACGGCAGAGGGTCCCTCCACAGGCTAGCAGGGGCCCGAAGGTTGTCAGGTGCTCACAGGCGGCTAGGGAGCCCTACAGACCGGCAGGCGGTCCCTACGGGCCGGTAAGGGTCCAAAACGCCTGCAGGAGACTCCCTACAGGCCGGTAGGTGGCCCCTGCAGGCCGGCAGGGCCCCCTGTAGGTCAGCACAGAGCCACTGCAGCCAGCAGAAGCCCTACAGACTGGCTGGGGCCCCAAAGGCCAGCAGTGGGACCCTGCAGGCAGTCAGGGTGCCCATACAGGCTGGCACGTGCCCCGCACAGGCTGGCAGGGGTACTACGACCGACAGGGGGTCCCCTACAGGTCAACAGGGGTCCCTCTATGGGCTTGGATCTCTTTAAACGGCGTCATGAGCCCTTTGTCGTGTTGGGTTTTCTCTTGCGGTCCCAGGGACCCTTAAAGAGCTTCAGGGGTCCTTCTATCCATCTACTGGGCCATCTTGCCATCTCAGGTTCTCATTAGCCCTCCCGGAGGCCCTCTGACTGCATCAGGAGCCTTCAGCTTCTCACACAGGTCCGTGAAACCCATTCGGGGCTCGCATGCCATTCCAGAGGCCCCTCTGCCCTTCTACAGACTCAGTCCTCATCTTGGCCGCCTCAGAGGTCCTGGAGTCTGTAAGGGCCCTGTAAGCCCCTTGTAAGGGCCCGTTTTGGCAGTCTCAGGGGAATCTGCATTGTTGCGGCCCTATTATGGTCTCAAGGGCCCTTTGGGAGTTTCAGGGGCCCTTCCATGCATATCAGGGGTCGTCTAACCCTCCAAGAGGTCCCCTGACTGCATCAAACTTTTTTATCTTTTTCAAGAACTTTTTTACAGAGACCCTGTGAAACTCAAACTGGGCCCCTTCTGGACCCATTTGAGTCCGAGAGGGACCCCTCCGGGCCAGCCTGAGAGGCCCTTTTCTCACGCGTCAGGGGGACGGTCGCACCCATCGTCCCCCCCCCCTTGAATTTGCGCCTGGGGAGGGAACAGAGACAGAGAAAGAAAATTGGGACAGTACGTGCAGAGATATGGAGGACGACCCGGAAAGGGATGGAGAGAGATGAGGACAGTAACGGGATGGACATACAAGGGTATTGGGATGGAATGGTGAAAAGGGGGCTGGGACGGGAAAGGGACGAACAAAAGCATGGGGACGGGACAGAAACAAATAGTGGGTCAGGGATTGGGCTAGGACAGAGGGACGTGAAATTATGGGGAACAATATGGAATGCAACAAAAATAAGGAAGAGGGACTGTAACGAGACAGGGGCAAGTAGGAGATTGCGAGGGGGCAGGAAGACGGACAGACAGACAGACAGACAAAAGGAGAGGGAGGGAAGGGGACAAGAATGGGACAGAAACAAATAAAAGGGGCTGTAACGGGACAGGCTCTTATTACTGAACGGGGCATGAGTGTAACCAGCGGGGAGTGAGCTGGGGGACATGCCCCCTCCAATTTTTGCAAAATGTCTTTGTCCCCCCCAATTTTGGTCCGAAAGAGCATTTTTTTTGCAGTTTCCCGTGGAAAAACAAGATTTTGGGTCAAAGTGTCCCCGCAGATATTGATTTACCCTCCCCATTATCTTGGACAGGGCTGCACCCATGGGAAGGGCCTTCCGTCGTGGCACTGTTCTCCGCCATCTATTACCCATGAAATGCTGAAACTCCCTCTCATTCATCACAGACAATGCTTGCAGTCAGCGACAACTAACGACAATTAGCGACGCAGCCTGGATGACTCAAGCGTAGATCCAGGGAGGGCCATGGGGGCGATGGCCCCCACCTGAGGCCGAAGAGGAGGCCCCACGAGAGGCCCCGAAGGGACCCTCGTCCCTTTTAAAATCAAAGGCCCCACGAGAGGCCCCGAAGGGCCCAGAACTGGTCCCTTTCAAAATCAAACGAAGCCCCGAAGAGGCCCGTATAAGCTTTAAGGGGTCTGTAAAAACGTGACGGGTTCTTGATGCAGTCGGTGTGCCTATGGGAAGGTTAGATGACGCCTGAAACGCATAGAAGGGGCCAGGGAAACAGTCAGCGGGTCCTAGAGACCACGGGACCAGGGCCATCGGGACCAGACCAGACTGCCACCGCGATAAAAGAAAACTGTTGTGATAAGAACCGAAGTTATCGCTAAAATGTTTTAACCCGCGCACGACCGTCGGTCAGTTACGATCATGCGCGACTGGGGGGGGGGGCAGTTGGCCGCCCCCCTCTAACTCACGAACGGTTGGTCGCACGATAAAATAAGCACACCGTTGGAAAGCTTGTGATGAGTAGAGCTCGAAACTGGCCTCATTTTTAGTTTTAGATAATATGTAAGCAATTTACGTCCTATATATGTTTTCTCATAGCCAACTGCATGAGACTGAGAAACGGCCTGAATCTCAAAGGCTGTGACTAATAACGCATAGTTAAAGGTACCAGGGCACAAATAAAGATCCGCAAATGCCTATACACATCTAATTTCTCGGATTTGTTCAATATATATGGCGAAATGTTGAGTTGAAGACACACCAATTTTCGCGCCGGCTGTCGGCGTGCGGCGCAGCCGTATGCAGTAAGAAATTGGCGAAACTAATTTTAGCGTTCCTTTATTTTCGCGAAAAAACCCTCTCCATGTAAATTTTATTGGTCTTAGTGGTTCTTGTGATGGATTTTCGTACTTAAATTTCGGAAAAAGTCATTAGTTACCAATCTACAAAATTGGCGGAGCTTTATTCGCGAGAGCCTGTTTATTTCCAAAATATGCTATTTTTTCAAACTTTTTGAGGTTCCTGGTGTTACTTACGTCTGTGCAAGTCAGTTCTGCCAATTTCTACCCATTCTGAGTAATTCATCGCTGATTTTGACGGTGGTACATTTTGGCTCACAGCAGTTATTCGTGACCTGACCTCAGGTCAATGGCTGGAAGTCATTGATACTTTGCTCAATGGCGGTAACTAGATGTCTGCTTCACTCCACACTAAAAATGTTATGAAATATTTCGTCAATGTCCGAAAAAACAACGACATGTCTTAAAAATGGGCTTGACCTTAGGTCAACGACCCGGAAAATTCCGAAAAATCCGGGATAGCAGATTTGTTTCATCTATCAAAATCACTTATTCCTGAAAGTATTATTGTGATATCTTGTTTTCCGAAAAAGTTACAGGGCGCTAAACTTTTTTGGACATAGGTCTGTTTGACCTGACCTAAGACAAGCACCTGACCTGACCTGAGGTGAAAACTTTGACACAAGGTGTAAAAATGATGAAGCAAAAGGTACACAAAGTTTCGTGACTCTGTCTTTGTTCATTCTCTCGCAATCCCAGAAAAACCTCGGGGGGGACAGTCAACTGCCCCCCCCCAGTCGGGGACGGGTTAAGAACGGTAGAAAGAGAAGACAAAAGATGAAATATATAGATCCAAGTATATAAAGGGGCTCCTATAAGCCTGAAGGGGCCTGTAGGGGGCCCTGCCAGTCCGTGGAGGCACCCTGCTGGATTGTACGGGTCCCCTGCCGGCCTGTAGGGGACCCCTTGCTAGCCTGTAGGGGCCCCTTGCCAGCCTATGGAGGCCCCTGCAAGCTTCTGGGGCCCCCGCCGGCCTGTTGGGGGACCCTGCCGGCCTGTAGGATCCCCTGCAAGCCTGTAGGGCCTCCTGCTGGCCTGAAAGGATCCCCTGCTAGCTAACAACGGGTCCCTAGGAAGCTGCCTGCCTGCAGGGGCCACTGCCGCCCTGTAGGGGCCCCTTGCCGGCATTTTGGGCTTCCTACCGGTTTGCAGGGATCTCCTGCCTGTCTTTAGGGGCCTCTACGGTCCGTGGGGCCCCTGGCAGCCTTCGGAGGGCCCAGCACGGCATAAGGAGACCCTGATCAGCCAGAGGGACCCCCTGAACAGGGATTCCTCACTGACCTTCTCAAACTCGAGAAGGGCCCAAACGAGCTATACTGTTTTTTTTTTTTTTTTTAATCAGAAGGGCTCTTGATGCAGTCATGGGACGTGGAAAGTCCGGTGGGTCCTACGACGGCAAGATAGGCCCCTACACGGCAAATGGCCCCTGATACCGGCAAAGAGGTCGGAGAGACCCTGCGAGGCAAACGATAAGGGGATCCCTTGGGCGGCATGAGGCCTTTGAACGGCCAGAGAGCCCCGAGTGTGCTAGGCGGGCTCTTGGCATAGAAAAGGTCCGCCTGAGACTGCTAGTGAGGCCCCGACTGCCAGATATACCCCATATAACAGAGGAAGACCCCTGATACTGCCGTGGAAACTACCGGAGGTGTCCAGAGGGCCCATGACACTGCATATGGGCTCTGAAATCGCCAAAAGAACTTTTGTAACTGCCAAATGGCGCATGAGACTGCAATTATGGTCCCCAGGGACGACAAGAGGAGCACCTTGAACAAGTGGTCCACGAGTCTGCTAGAGAGGGGTCTTTGGAGGCCTTTGAGACCGTTCACTAGCGGTCTCTGGTAGGGGCCACTGAGATGACCAGTAAGGCCCCTGAAACTACTAAACCTTGAGACGTCCAGACAGCTCCTGAAGCATTGCCAGAGGCGCCTCTGTCACGGCAGAGAGACTTACAGAGGACCTTTGTTACTGCCTGAGGGGTTTCCTAGGCGGCAAAAATTCCCGATGGGCGACAGGAGGAAACCCGAGATGGCTTAAATGTTCTTGAAACTACCAGATGGGTCCTACCCGAAGTGTCTAAAAGAGACCTGAGACCACTAAAGGGCCCTGACACGGCGGACGATCCGAAACCACCAACAACCTGGCAAAATAGCCTCCAAAAGCTACGAGGGGACAGAGGGACTCCTGAACAACAGAAACGACATTTCAAGTAAAACGATGGACGCAGCCGTCTAAAATCCCACCGCTGTTGTCATATTTCAGCCACTTTGTAGGGGAACAAAACGCAACATTTTTTTCACATTCTTTTAAGTCATCGGATTTTGTCGATTACTTTACACTATAAAAATCGCAGAATTATACCCGATATTCCAACCAGGACACTAGAAAATCAACGTTTTTTTATATCTGAAGGGCAAAAAATTGGGGCCAAGGCCGGGAGGGAAACCCGCACTGACCATTCCCGCCTCCCCCTCCTGGCAAAATCCTGGACCCGCCCTTGCCCCTTGCAGACACTCATGTCTGTCCTTGTTCGGCCCCAGTCCACCTCCCTGTTCCGTTTCATTGCCATTGTTAGCCCTTGTCAAGTTTCGAGAATACTACGTTTTAGTGAATTTTTCCGTGACGTCATATTTCACGAGGCCTTCTGAAATGTCGATCCTTGAGGGCTGACGTTGATCTGTCTCTTAAAGATGCTCCGTGCTTCGAGATCGTGCTAGTCGTGGAGACGGTGGGTAAGTCGATCGCTTCAGGCGATCATTTTGGCGAAGCTGATAATGTTTACGAGGCACAAAACGCCTTGGATTAGGCTATTTCTTCATTGCGCATCTTTTGGTGCCAATTTCGTTCGAGAACTACGCGGATTTTGATGTTTATGAAGGGTTCAGATCCCAGCGGTTTACCTACAACCCTTCCACTTCCTTTCATCCCTTTCTAGGCATTAAAGTGCGGCTGCTGACATGTTTGTTTTACTGTCCCTCTGGGTATAATGAAGGTTACTAACCGAATGTTATGGGTTGCAGAGCAGTAGTGATGAACCACATTTGTATCATATTTTTTGTCATCCAGGTGATACCTTTGTGAACAAGGCCCATCACATTCAGCAGCCATGGGTCAAATGCTGTCAGAACCAGTGACTCACAAGGAAACACACAGCTTGCAGTCAGAGATGTACTCTGTCAGCTCCAGCTGTATGCAAGGATGGCGGGCAACCATGGAAGATACACATACACACATCCTCTCTCTGCCCGATGACCCATCTGCAGCCTTCTTTGCTGTGTTTGATGGTCATGGGGGTGAGTATCAACCTGTAAATCTTACTGTATATATTTTCCATTTTTATTTCTTCCTTGATGTTTTATGATGTTTATTGAGCATTACACTGTTGTAGTATTTTTCAGATTCATCCATTAGGAAACCATTTTTTACCAAAATTAGAATCTTCTACATTTGCTTCAGCAAAGATTATTACCAGTTTGTCAGGATCAGACAGAAGCTGAGCATCAACAGACAATCTGGTATATTGCAGTGAATATGCCCACTATAAATAAGTCCTTTTGCTTATCATCCAGGTGCAACCCAGCTGGTACCCGGCATGTGCATCTGCATCTCACCATTCCCTCTAAGGCCAGGCCTGACCACCTGTGTGTGCTTTGGCAGGTGATGGAGTAGCCCGGTTTGCCAGCAGACACTTACATCAGGTGGTGGTTCGTCGGCCCGAGTATCGCCAGGGCCGTGTGTTGGAGGCACTCCAGCAGGGCTGCCTTGAGCTGGACCAGCTGATGCTAGCAGATGAAATCATGAGGACAGACCGGGCTGGCACCACAGTTGTCTGTGCACTCATCAAAGATGGCATACTTTATTGTGTGCGTGCATTTTAGCCAGCAGAGAGGATGACAGAACTTGTGGTTTGTCCATTGAGGATTTAGTTAAAGGATGAGTGCTTTCTAATTCACCTACAGTATTATTTTTCATTGTGGTGTTTCTGCACAATGCTAGGATGCATTTGGAGAGAGGCTTTTTTGTATGATACTTTCTGGTGGTATTTTCATGGAGCATTTATGCACACAGTATGTTTCTGAAAACTTTGTTGTGTCAATGATATCTTGTTTTAACTTCATTTGAACTAATTCCAGTGACACTAAATCACATATTGATTGCTTCTGTTGGTGTGTAACCCTGCATGCTGTAATTTTAATCTCTTATTCTGACAGTTATGGTTCCCTGTTGACAAAATTTTGCATATTGTCCTTTTGGCATAAGTGTCACTATCTGGAAAAGTTTCAGTCAAAATAAGTGGAAAGCAAAGGTGCTTTTTGTTGGAGTCTGCTTTTGAAAATTCATGGTACTGAGTAAAGTTGAAATGGAGGCTTTGAGACATTCAATCATATCCTACCATGTGTCCCGCTAGCGGCCAAACTGGTGAATGCTGTGTGTCAAGAGCTTGGTGTGCCCATAAACCCCAATAATCAACTAGCCATCAAGTCGTCTGCTGGGCTGATAAGAGGCCACCAGGTTCAATCGCTTGCCGGAGTCACAGGTGCACCCAATAGAGGATCACATTGTATCAAAACCTGTTTGATAGACCATTGTTCAAGAATGCATGTTTTAGCATAAATTATAGAGGAAATGATCAGTACTTCTGTTGCTTGCATCGAACTTTCTGGACATTGTTATCCACATGATTGTCTATTAGGTCGCAGAAGCACGGTAGAACGGGACTGCCAACAGACATGCATCTGCTTGAATGCGCTGGTTAAGACTGCTGGGCCACTTAGGTGGTTGCTCTTGAATAAAGACACGCTTAAGGGAAAATGAGGTTAAGGACATTATCGGATGGCGCTGCCGATGTGGATTTTAGCTGGTTCCGATCTGGACGAGCGTCAGTAATGCAGTACTCTCGTCGTTCTCTTATGGCGTTTGCCTTCAGTTGTACGGAATGTTGTGGCTTATAGAGCCTTTGAGGTCCGTTTTTCGTAATTCCGCCCGTGTTTCCAAATGTCCAGGATCCGTGTTCGTTCAGGACACTGTTGGTTCGGGGCCACGTGTTGAATCGTTGAAACAGACTCACAGCGTTCCGGCTTTCGGCAGTCCGTGCGGAGGCCTTTGTTTCCTTCCGTGCTTTTCTTATTAATGGCTATCCCTCAGCCCGAATCACATTTTCACCGTTATTGCTGCCTTTCAGCATCATTTCTGTCCCATGATTTCACGTTTTGCTGCCTCTGTACCTTGGTGCTGTGGGCACATTACAGTGCGCCCTCCTCCCATTTGGCAGCACCAGAAGGAATAACCTGTCGCATGATCAGTCCGTCTGCAGTAGTCGGCGGAGCCTAGCGCCGAATAGATGACGTCATGCCTCCGTATTCTTTATCCAGGGTGTTGAGGAAACATGAGCCATTTAACATTTAGCGGCCGTGAGAAGTATCCTTATTTGTTGTCTCATTTTGACCGAACCTTCTCCAGAAATGGACGCTTGAGCGGAAATGGCGATATGCAAAACGTCAGCGTTAAGCCAGAATTGTAGAAATTATCAAATCAATAAGGACATACAGGATTTGACGCGGACAGTACTTTGAACTTAGAAATCCCGCGTTCTCATGTCTTGCCATGAACTTGTTTAAGAAAAAGAATGTCTCGCTTGTTCACGTGAATTGTCTGGATTGTCGCGTGGAGTGGCATTTGTACATAATAGAAACTGGTGTGTCAGACGGAGATGTGCGTCCTCCGAGCCTGGCCGTCCCTAACCGAGCTGCTCGACTCGGCGTTGGTCGCAGGCGAACGCCGGCGACTCGCGGGCCGTGGCCAGCGTGGCTGGCCGTGCTGAGCCGCTCTCGGTGGACCACAAGCCGGCCGACCGGGCCGAACAGCAGCGGATCACGGCCGCCGGCGGCTGGGTCACCCTCAACAGGGTCAACGGCAACCTGGCGCTGTCGCGCGCGCTCGGCGACTTCCCTTTCAAACGCAACGAGGCCGTCTCGGCCGAGAAGCAGATGGTGACCGGTGAGGTGCCGTCCCGGCCGCCTGCACCTGGCTAGGCTGCAGGGAGGCTGGTACGGGACATTGCCGGACGCGGTGCTTGCTGTTCGTTGAACGAACTTTGCGAGAAAAGGTGCACCTCTCGGCCAAGCTGTATTGGTGTGTCAAATTCAATCTAGATATGAAAGCAATGTATTCTCGCCTGTACTTGGCCACCGGCGTAATTGCATTTGATGTCCTTTTACCACTGCAGATTCCTCAGTGTGACTGCACAGCCTGCAGCCGCCCCTTGATGACCCCTGTTGTGAGGCGGTGGGCAGTTTTGACACTGGTCCCTCCGGCCGACAGCGTTTCCGGACGTCGAGGTGCGACAGATCACCGCCGACTGGGAGTTTTTGGTGCTGGCTTGTGACGGCATCTGGGACGTCATGACCAACCAGGTGAATGTCCGGACAAAGTCATCGTGTGAATATAGCTCACTGCGTGGGGCGATTCTGTTCAGCGTGATTGCTTATTATTTCTGTTAGCTGTCGCCAGTGTTCGCTATTTGGCCACCTTCGACAGTAGAGGAGGGGGAGGGGGAAGGGAGGCACGACCTCCGAGCAAGTCATAAATCTAACGTAACAGAGCGGCGAGACAAAAACGAACGATAATATCCACTTTGGCCCTTTTAGGTCCAGTTGTCACCTTACAGGCCACCTGAGAAATCGTGTCGGTGGAATGTTTTTCATTGGAACCTATGAGTTTTTTTTTTTATTGGAACCTTTGCGGAGCTTTTAAGAGCCCAAAATGGCTTTGGTTGATAAATAAGGACCCAGACTACTGTTGCTATGCCAGTCAACATTTCCGATTACACAATGACCATGCGACGACAAAAGGTCAAAAAAGATCATTGACCTCCATTTATGGTTTTGACCTAAGGTGACAATAACCAAACTAAGGACTGCAATGCAGAGGTCACTGACACCATGGATGACATCCACGTTTAAGTCTGAGGGAGATTTAGTGCCGTGAAATGCTTCACATCTGTGTAATCCGGTGAGGACCGTCGCCGCACCGTTACTCTTCCATGGCGTGCCCTCGATGAGGAGATGTTAGGCCATTGACCTCTCCAGGTATCGACTTCAGGTTTACACATAATACGTCAATGAAGATTCAGCCGTGCGAAATTTCAGAGCCATCGGCGGCATCGTTTTGGAGCAGATTGCGAAAAACCTTGGGGGGGAGGCATTGCACCCCCGTACTGGCGAGGGTTAAAAGATTATGGCATTGGGTCGGACCTCACTTTTGTATTAGGACCCATCAGTGAAGGATGAATCCCGATCTTGATTGATATTCGCGTCGATAAGACTAGAAAAGGGCTATGTCAAAACGCGTGTACGATATATCCAACTGGCATTGGTTATGATGGCTTTGTGGTTTCGTTAAGTTAAGCATTTTTTTCTTCGTCTGAGTCACTAAGAGTGCCTAAACAATGAGCAAGTGTTTGGTTTAGGACATGGTCCACGGAACACCAACTAAAATATGGTGAATGTCCATTCGTTTATTGAAATGTATGGTCACAATGGTGTGAAATTTTCTTGAACTAACTAAAATTACCTCCTGCTGCCTCCCCTTCCGTCATCCTCGGTAGCACCACCGCTGAGTCGGGAGGGAGGGGGGCATTTAACCGCTTCTCATGCGGTCGAAAGTGAAATGTCAGGTCATCAGTAGCAACATTTTGCATACACATTGTTGTCTTTGAAGGGTACATTACCGATGCTGCTCATTTGTTAGGTACTCGGCTCAGGCCTGGCGTGTGCTTGTGGCAGCTCTACAGTTCGATGCTCAGAAGTAATTGGGTGATCGGTTTCTACCGAAACGCAACGAATCTTCCAGACCGCGGGGCAACCGTGCCGTGGCCTTGACTGGAAGTGAAAGCTTTCTCTACGTTGTCTGGCTTGGTGCCTGATAAAAAAGGTGTTGAAGAGTCCGGTGCGGTTATTGATATTGGATCCGGTTCTGCATAAGCTGAGATTGGTGGGGCGTTCCAGGATAAGTCGACCAGGCACATACCAAATTTAACACATCATAGTCCCAAACATTGATAAATTTGGTCCGGTGGGTAATTTGTGGCAGAGATTTCATATCCACTTCTCAGCTCTGTCTGATAAGCAGTTTCTGTGCTGCATTTTTTTTAATGGTAAATAATGTGTAATGATTTCATTAATCAGTGATCACATTTTCCAAAACTGGGTATCGTCGTGATTATTTCACTCAACATTAATATTGGGTCGGATGAGATCACTGAGTTAGGTCAGGTTAAAGGGACCCATACCATGTTGTTTTCTCGCTATTCTGAAAATAAATCTGAGAGGGTGTGTCTAAGCACATCAGCAGCGTCAAAGATGCCGTTCTCAACTGCCGGGAAGAGGATAAAAATGGCTTTCCTAGTGAATGAGCTAAGAAATGACACAGAAGACCACGTCAGCTATTTCCTCATGCCTTGCAAAGCATTGGTACCATCCTGAGTCAGAAGTTGCCCATACCTCAATATGTGCTGCTTACAATTTTTGGAAACAAATGGTTGCCGTGCTCAAGCTGCGATACCAAACACCGCCATCGTATTAGTCGATGAAGAATATTTCAGTGGTGCTATGGTGACAAGGATATATTAGGTACTGTCATGCCCATACTTCCTTGTCCATTTTGGCACCCAAGACGATTGGACTCGCCGCACCGTCTGCCCACTGCCCAGTCTGTGATGGTATCAACTGAAAACTCGAATTTTTTTTGAGTTTGCTGTCGTTTCCGTCGCGAACGACACCAAGTATTTCTTGTACTTGTATTTCTGTTCAAGTTTGCTCATAACATCATGTGCTAAACCGGCATGCACACCATAAACCATTTATACGTGTAATTTTGATGTCATTTTCCGCCGTTAACGCAAGAAGAAATGCCCAGCTAGGATATTTTCAACCAATATGCCATGAATTATACGTGTATTTTGTATTTGCAGTGTTCCCGATGTACAAATGGGGAACTTTTCTCAGTTTAAAATGGATGAAAACCTTTCGGAAAACATTTCGCCTGTTCACAGTTTTAATTGGAATCACTGGGCACACTTTCAAACTTTGGCCTTGAGAACAGACTTCAGGGTCAAATAAAAACCAAACAAAATATCAGAAAATGCGAATGGCTGAACATCGCAGCATTTCATCCTTATCACAAAGATATCAGTTTTTTTTAAATGTGATCATTGGTTGCTGAAATAATGCACATTATCTCGCCAAGGGATTGGCCAAAAATCATCAGATTAAAAAATTTCAGATTTCTCTGGGGCAAAAACCGTTCGTCAGACGAAGCTGGGAAGTAGAAATCTGTCATCCCAGCCACAGATTACCCACTGGTCAAAATTTCAACACAGCTCGAGACTATGGTGTGTTGCCCCCTGGTCAGTCTCACGTGGAATGCCCCTGGTATGTATTGCCTGGTCGCAGGGCGGACTTGGCATACGATTGGGTGAAACGAGAAAACCGTATTCCTTGTCGAGATTGCCTTGTTAGGTACTGGCTTTGTTGGGCATAGGCTTCAGGTTCTTTTTTAACCTGTCATTGAAGTCATCATGACGTGCCTACCTACTTTCGGCTACGCCCGTGCAGCCTGACACTCCCAACGTGACGTGGACTGGCCCGGTCCGGCCGACAGGAAGTCGTGTCCTTCGTGCGGAGACGCATCGGCCTGGGCGTGGAGCCGAGCGACATCTGCGAGGAGCTGCTCTCCTCCTGCCTGGCCACCGACTTCGTGCTGACCGGCGTCGGCTGCGACAACATGACGGTGGTGCTGGTGTGTCTGACGCAGGACGGCTCTTACGCGGCGCTAGCGGAACGCTGCGCCTGCCCGCCCCTCGCCGGTTCCGATGATCACGAGAGTCACCTGTAGTCGTGATCGCCGCTAACGAGACAGATGGGGCCGCGCCGGCGCCACTGTCGGCGTTAGGGGATTTATAGGCGGCGTCACCGTCGCATCGGTTTGCTGTCGAGCCCGTTGGTTGTGGTTGGCCTAGCTGTGACGTCAGAAGATTGTTGGTGGGTAGAAAGAACGATGAACAAAGCAAAGGTTTTGCGCAGCACCGATAGAACAAACAACGGAGTTTATTTGATCGTGAGTGATCGGCAGTAGTTCGATGTTCGCCGGAAAGTTTTCTTTTTGTCTTCCTTTTGTGCCCGCCGAAAGTTTCCTTTTGTCTTTTCAGACTGTTAGAGCATCCCTTCGTCTTCTGGGCAGGGTTTTGGTATATTTGATCTTCCCGGGAGTCTGGGAAAGTCATCTCATCTGTTCCGAGTCTGCTTCCCTCGGCCTTTGTCGGTCCCTACCTGTTTCGTCGCGTGACGCCTGTTTTTGAGTTGTCTGGTGAACATTGCTATGAGACGACGCTGTGCTGCATGTTGTCTCGCAGGCACGGGCGGAGACATGAGATCTGTTTTTTTTTCATTGACTTAGGTCCCCCAACAGCAATCCCTATATGAAGGTTTGGTCTGTTCATAAGGTGCCTTGCTGTTGTCTACATCCATTTTTCCATTGTTTTGCCATCCCCAGTAGTCTGGGCAAAGTTGTTAGGGCTGTGGTGCGCGTGCCATAGACCGTTTAAGTGGGGTGCAGGGAGCTGGATCCGCGTATGCTGGTGATTGTGCAGAATCCCAGGGGGTTTCTGATGCTCGGGCCCAGATCATAACGTTTTTGAAGAGTCTTTCATCCAGGGCTCTAGTCAAGCAAAAAACGTGACCTGATCGCCTGTGACCTGACGGCGTTTTGCCTTCATAAAGACTGCGGTTTTTACTGGCTTCGTTGGTAGTGATGGCGCGTATTCGAACGGTACTTTGCAGTTGATGGTTCCATCGAGCGTCGTGTTTGCTTAAGAATGATACAGCACTCGTTCTAATGTGATGGTGTTGGCCAGTTGGCTTTTCAAGTGTCTAATGCCGTGTGGGTTAGAACTGAGCTTACTGTTTTGCGATGGTGAGTGCCGAGCGCCATGGTACGCAAACCTGCCCAGAGCATTTCGCAAAGAGAATTCCTAGAACCTTTTCCCGGTCACAAGTATACAACGAACTCTCCTGCCATTTTAGTGTGTGTTGTTTAGAGGGACCTTTTGTGACGTGATGGGGTCAGTGCGCAGTATGGCGAGGTGACGGCAGTCTGTCTACAGCAAGTGCCAATCAGCAGTGCTCGTCTTCCGTGGCGTCGCCGGGTGTGCCGATTGCCCGGCTCCCGGCGTGCGGCTTCTGGGCGTCAGATGTGACATGCATCCGCAGCGTGGGCTGCGACGAGACCGTGCTCCGTCGGTTTCACATGTGCATGGTGCCATCCATGCTGGGCGTGCTTGTGTATGCTTTAGAGCGTGTTTGGAGCCGATCAGGTAACATTCCATGTTGCGAATGCGTGCTGTTATGCTCCGTTGTCCACGCCCGGATACAAGTGCTGTCAGGTGTTGACTTCTGGTAATACAACGGTCGTCGCGGCGGCGTGACTATTCTTTGTTCTTTTCAGAAGGAAATACGAAGCATACAACGTCTGACTAGGCTTTATTTTGTGATGCAGAACAGCGTGCAGCACTGCACAGTGCGCTGTAGGACAGTGTGTGTTACAAAGTCACCGCGGCAGCGGCCGCCCAACTCGAGCGCGGCGAGTGGAAATGCTACGACCACGTGCAGGGGAAATGGAAGACTAGATGGGCTAGGCAATTGCAATTGACCGCGACAATCTGGAGCGGATCCGGCAAGCACTGTCGTCCATACGCCTCGCACGGTCATTTTGCGTGACCCCCGCGCCTGTCCGTTCTCGTGAAGCAGGCATATTGGACCTTCCCTGCCTTGTCGCACTCGGCCACAGAGAGAATGTCTGTCACTGCTAATTCGCGTGAGAGCAGTGGAGATTCCGCCGGCCGCATCGCCGCTCCTGACTCGGGGAGCGGAGTTAGAGCCTCGCGATGTCCCGGTCCGGCAGGCGACTGGAACGGTCGTCGGGAGCTATACGTAGCTCTCCTGTTTGGATGAGCACAGCAGGAACGATTCGAGGAGGCGGGGCTCCACGAGGTCGAGGCCATTGCTGTTCCGGAATACTTCTAGGCCGCAAGCCGACGCAATCTTGCGCAAAGTTGCCTGGAACAACCGAACAATGGTCAGGCACAGCCTTCTGGAACACGCTACGAGAACCTCAAACGGAACAAACGGTGCACTTTACGGAATTTGTAAAACTTCTCACACCGCTGTTGAATTGTAGGCTGCTCGGGCGCACTCACCAGACAGGCGACCAGCACGCCGTCCGAGTGGTTCCTCTGCGCGCCGTCCCTGCACAGCTGGACGAGCCGCTCGAGGCCGCCCGTCTCGGCCACCTCCAGCGCCACGGACCGACGCACGCAGAGCCGGGAGAGGGCGATCGCCGCCTTCTGCTGGACCCGCTCCGCCGCCAGCACGCTCGGCTCGGCCGCGCCACCGCCGGCCGGCGCCCGCTCGGAGAGGAACGACAGCAGCGCCGGCAGCCCGCCGCTGCGTAACACTTCCTCGTGACACTCGGTGATGGACGCCATGTTGGCCAGCACCGTGGCCACCTGGTGAGACAAAGGACAGTTAGCACTAGCACTTCGGCTCTGGATGCGTGCTGGTCGGATCTTTTCAGGTTTGGGGACGTCGCGTTCACGTCAATAGCGCGTTGCAATGCCAGGCGTAGTAGGCCAATGTAAAGCGGCAATACGCAATGGCTGGAGATAAATCGACCCTGCACCCAAAATTTCCGCCCGCTGCCCCGACCAAGGAGTGTTGGCAGAAGATACGATTTTTCTGCACGGAAGACAATAGAGTGTCGTGTTTTAGTCGACCGGGTCCATGCACGTGGCGTGTCACACCCAAATACGAGGCGGCTTTCCGATGGTTCATGCCGTTGTCCGAGGCTCCGTGGACAATGCCGTCCGCCAGATGACGTCACGGCGGCAGGTTGCCGCCGTTTTGGCGTGCAGTGGCATGCTGGGTAAAAACCGCAGAGGGAGTGCACTCGCCCACTTCTCGACATGAAGCCGGCAACGTGGGTACAGTGGTCTGGATTTCATGCCTTGATAATCTGGCAAACTCTCGGAAACCAATATATATATATACATATTTATATTGGCACAGACGTGGAAAGCTTTTTTGGCAAACCAGTCCAAAGAAAAGACATGCTGCCCATGTATACACCTACAGCCAGCGGCTGTTCTTCGTACGGGAAAGTGCCAGCTTTATCAGAACGTTCCATTCCAAACTGTGCTGTGCAGTATGCCCACTCAGTCTTACGAATAACCATGTTCGAAAGGACTTGTCTTCATCATGCCAGCTACCAGGAGCTCCAGTTCGACCGCCAATCCTCCCACCCGTCATGAAATGCCCTGAGTCATCGGGAAACTTGGCCACTCATGTGAACTGGCAGTTTTCATACTTTTGAAAACGACGACACCTGCAAACCTTCCCCTCGTAACAAAGATCACATAGGTGTGGTGTTTACGGGAAATGTCGAATGAAAAAGCATAGGAAAATTTTCACATCTCGACACGCAATGTCTTTTTTTCAAGTTATTGCATATCCTACATATCGTACATATATATCTTATTTATCCAAGTTCATACGACCACATCCCAACCGAGCAGTTATATGAACAGTTCAAGATATCTGCGGCTGCATATGATTCTCCTTTCAATACTTCGGGACTTCTGAAAACTACTGAGAGGTCTTACTCGAATTTCGGATCGATTATTTCCGGTCATTGTCATATGTATGTGAAAATCTCGGAATAGTGGCGGTCTTTATCCCCCCCCCCTTCCCATTCTCATGATGATCTCTAGCCGTGGTTTTGGCCTCTGTATTGAAGTGCACAGTTCAGGTTAGCCATAGGCTAACCCGGCGTCATGATGGTGTCAGCAACTTATTCGCTCTCACAGACAACAAAGTTTGCCTGGGCACTGCCCGCAGCAGCGAAGTTTTCGTCCGCCTGTGACTGACACGTGGCCGGTCACGTTCATCAAAGGTGCAGTGCTCACCTGATCCTTGAGGAAGAGGGAGCAGTTGTCGCTGCTGCGGGCAGCCTGCACCAGCACCTTGGCGGCACCGTTGTGCAACAGCAGCCGGACAGCGCCGATGTTGAGGAACGTCAGGTTGGCCAGCGCCGCCGAGGCCAGCAGCAGCGTCTCCACAGAGCCGGTGGTGGCCGCCAGTCCTGCGGAGGAGCGAGGATGGTGAGCTGCGCTCCGTCAGGGGGAGAGGGGGAGGCAGCAGTTGAGAGCTCCCTCCCCTCGTGATGGGGAGTTCTTAGCTCTGGTCCGGCCAATATATATATATATATATATATTGCCTCCATCGGTGCAATTACGTGGGATGGCCAGGAGCAAATAACGTCATCACTTAAATGTATCATGAGACAAGACAAGGTGTCCGTCATCCTCAGCAGAGATACTACATTGTTCATCTGCATTCAGTCCAGCAGGGCTCGCGCCACCGTGTCCGCCGGCTGCAAGCAGGATCGGCAGCTGCTCACCGGTTAGCTCCCTGATGATGTCCTCCACGTGATTGGCAATGCCGCGGACGTGGTGGATGCTGTCCACCCAGGGCGACGTGACCTGGGCGATGACTCCGGCACACTCGGAGCGCTCCTCTTCGGTCGATCGAGGGTCTGTCAGTACACTGGTCACCAGCTGGAGCCCGTCCGCCTGCCGAAAACGGGCTGACCTCAGACGTCTGGCCGGCCAATCACAGGCGATCCACATCCGCTGGGGTGGATGTGGATCGTTCGTGGACGAGACGTTCGTGGGAGGGAAGTCAGCTGTTGCAATCCATAACTAACTTTGATACGTTTTAGGTTTCCCTGGTAGCGTTAGCTCACGCGTAATGTGAGAGCGTGAGCTCATGAGTCGCTTGTTATGGCTTATCGAGGGAAAGGATCGTCCACAATGGTTTAGGATGACCCTCTTTTGTGCAGGTGCATATGACACCAGGCTGCCCGCTAATTCTACACCCCATCCTTGCCTTAACTTAAGCCCAAGACTTGATATTTCTGAAATTTATTGGAGGGTGTCTGGATACGCTTTCAGACGATTTCTTTCGAGTCACTGCCATACACCTAATGCTAAAATGTCTGACAAATGTTTTTTAAACCTGAATTTTTTCTTAGATTTTTTCCTGCACTTGACTTTTTAAGCGTGACCATTCCCTCACTTCCATTCTCAGTATCTCCAGCCATGTTTGAGCCAGTCCACAGTTCCACTCAGACCATCCCTGAAATCAGCACCGGCTGCCAGAGGAGCGGAGGCGGAGGCAGCTGCGGATTGCCTCGTCCGACATCTGTATCTCGCATCACTGGTCCGCTGTTGTTATGCCCTACCCAGTCAAACTGCACAACGGCCGGCTGGTACCTTGTGCACTTGGCCACGCTGTGAAATGATTTGCCGAGTTAAGAGGCCGCGCGAGTGACGAATTAGATTTGTCTCTGCTGTGAGCAGGGATGTCGATTTCTGTCAATGATTCGCGGGCCCAGTCCAGGGCCCGACAACTTAACCTCCGCCCAGATGTGGGTTTTTCAATGGATTTAACCCGCTTTATTTTGGCCAACGGAAATTTACAAGTTTTTTGTTACTATTTATCGAATGAAAAATGGCATTTATCTTTATGCATGCAGGTATATATATATATATATATATATATATATATATATATATAGAAGATAAAAAGGTGGATGCTTCGCTTCAGACTTTATTCTTTACTTTTTGTCTTTCTCTCGTATTTATTGCGGCCGGTCTTTTCGTTATTATTATCCATTTCCCTACAAAACCGACAGAAGACGAGAGGGGGCCGAACCAACATTGGGTGGGCCCAAATCAACATTAGGTGGGCCAGGACCCTCTCAGAAGAAAACACATCGACGCCCCTACCCGTGAGTGACTAAGGCGTGCTGTGTCAGAGGCAGCTGTGCTGTGCCACGGGCTATGGCAAATATGGATGCTCTTTGTAAGAGCTTCCGGGCTGTGCCGGTCCCGCTGCGCTGTGCCACGTCCTCTGCGCTGTGTTAAAAGCGGCTGTGCTGCGCTGCAGCGCGCTGGGTGCTGTGTGGAGCTGGAGCTACCGGAGCCGGCTGCCCTGTGCTGCAGCGGCGCTGCGGCGTTGGCGGCCGTTTTCCAGGCGGCTGGGTTAGCCGCGCGGTCGGCCGTGGTGCGCACGGCCCAGCGGCCGCTGGATTAACCGTACTGAGCCGGCCAACCGGCCGCCGCAGCCTCCGACGGCATCAATTGTCGATCACAGCCCTGCTACGGGAACGACCGCCAGCCCGGCCCTGAGCCGCGGCTTACGGCTGAGGCGGCGAATGCCGGCTGTTCACGAGCGGGCCGAACAGATGACTGGGCGTCCAGCAGTGCATGGAAGTGAAACGGGTGCCTGTCTGGTCGGTGTTTCACTACAACCGGGTGGAATGAAGGCCAACAGTCGGATAGGGTTCCGCCTTTTCTCGTCCTGCCACCGTCACAACTGGTCTACGTTCATCGTTTTCTGGAGAAAGGCCGGGATCGAGCTGTGCTAGGTTACAAGACCAGGTTGCCGCAAAACAGCCCAGCAGAAAGCGAAGGTCGGTGGAAAGAGAAACTGAGGGAAGGACGGCTGGAGGGCAGAAAAAACGAAAAACATTAGATTAAAAGAAGAAAGAGGTTTGACGCCAGTTGTCTCTGACAGCGGTCCAGTCTTCACCCTGCACCAAGACTGCCACATATTTCAGGTCCGCTTCTCGGCAGAACCGCGTGAGAAAACCTAAAGAGCGCGCATCGCTTTAAAGCCACACTATTGCCCGGCTCTGCGATGGTGTGCACACTGCGGCAGACTTTGGCAATAGGAGCTTATGAAACGTGCGTTCCTGCAGCCTTTTGCCTGGGCGTTGCTGCATCCCATTTGAGTGACTAGTGGGGCCTCTACCTCGTCAGGTCAGAGCCAATGTAACCGCACACACCAACGACCGCACGTCGGAGCTGGCGGTCTGTCGCGTCAGGCGTGAGCCTAAGCGCGCCCCGGTTTGGGCAAGAGCCGTTCCGAAGCCGTCAAGCGGCGGCGGCAGGTAGCTCGGTCGGAGCTCGGCATCGGGCGTTCCTAGCAGGTGTCCGGGCTTACGCCTGGCCCCAATGGTGGGCCCGCGCCGGCCGAACCGTAGGGAGACGCTTGGTTCCTGGTTACTGGCTGCATATGCTGACCTGATGTAAAAACGCTCTCGAATTCCCTTCGCAGTCATGTGGAAGCCATCATTGTAGTCATCTGCTGTGCTCTGAGATTTTCTTCAAGTAATTACGTTTGCTGATTCTAAACATGGATTAGGTTTTTCATCAGAGCACCACATACCATCCTCGACAGGTTATTTTGTTACATATTTGCCCACAGATCCCTGCAGGTCCTCTCGGGTCCCAGAAGCCCGGATCTTCTAGAATTTTGTGCTTTTATTTTTTCAGCGGTATCGCCCACAGAAATACCCGAAGGTCTCTCTGGAGGACGTTCGTGCCGCGTCATTTTCGTGAACGTGCCACAGACGCCTCTAACTCAACACACGATACCAGTTATCCATCATCAAGCCACTCGTGCGCCAGCGGGGCGCGCTGCAGGTGGCGGACACATGTGAGAAACACGCAGGCTCGGAATGCCGACCAGACCTGCAGAGATATCCACTATCGGAAAAATGCGGATCACAGTGCCGTTCGTGATATGCGGCGGCTGAACGGGGCAATTGGCACAGCGCCTTCGACAGACGGTCGATACTTCTGCCGGATCCTGGTGGCCTATCAGACGAATCCGCCAGCCAGTGCTGCGGCCGCTCGCTCGGAACGACGGCCGTGCCGGCACCGGCGAACTGCTGGCATGCACCGTCGCGTGCGCCGCGGCCGGACCGGGTCGAACCTGGCCGGCCGAGACTGGGAGGAGCACCGTCTCCGGCGGCGGCAGGCAGCCAGCCGCTCAGACACGGCTGGGCCCCCGCAGTAGCCATGGCTCAGCGGCCCAATCGGCCCTCTGGGTTGCCACGTCGATCGCTGCATGCCTGATCTTCCCCCGGCTTCTCTCCCCAACGGCGGACCAGACCGGGCGACAGGCCAGGCCGGGCCGTGGACCAGACCGGGCTGTAGACCAGACCGGGCGACAGGCCAGGCCGGGCCGTGGACCGGGCCGGCCGCGGTACATACCAGACCGGGCGACAGACCAGACCGGGCGACAGACCAGACCGGGCTGTAGACCAGACCGGGCGACAGACCGGACCGGGCTGTAGACCAGACCGGGCGACAGACCAGACCGAGCTGTAGACCAGACCGGGCGACAGACCAGACCGGGCTGTAGACCAGACCGGGCGACAGACCGGACCGGGCCGTGGGCCAGACCGGGCTGTAGACCAGACCGGGCGACAGACCAGACAGGGCGACAGGCCAGGCCGGGCCGTGGACCAGACCGGGCGACAGACCAGACCGGGCTGTAGACCAGACCGGGCGACAGACCAGACCGGGCGACAGACCAGACCGGGACGTGGACCGGGCCGGCCGCGGTACAGACCAGACCGGGCCGTGGACCGGGCCGGCCGCGGCACAGACCGGGTCGCGCTGTCAGGGGCGGAAGAGCCACTCCCTGCCCGACCCGGCTGCCGGCTACAATGGGCCAATGCGGTGGGCAGGAGTGATGGATGCAGGAGGGCGCGGACACTGGTCCCCGCATTTGTCGCCGCGCCCGGACGCCAGGTGGCCTGGACGGCCGACGCGGCGTAACGTGCCGGCACGGAGTAGCGTTCCGTCGGGGCGGGGCACTGCTGCTATGTTTTGCAGAGCGAGGCAATTGTGTTCGGCCGCGGTATGGCGTGTATGGTGGGCGGGGCACGAGCCGTTTCACTGCAGTGGCGCTGTCGGCTTGCTGGAACTGAGAAAGGAAAGGAATGACCTGCAACTAAACCAGTGCTGAGTTGGGCTATTTTCCACACTAGAGTGAATGTATCAGTGATCGCGGGACTGTGGTGTCGCACGATTTCACACAGACGACAGGGAGTTGTCAATTTCCTGTTCGTTCACCGTTCGATCCCAGCCGTTCACTCACCTTCTCGAAGGCCTTGATTCCCTGTGAGACGCAGCAGACGGTGGCCAGCGCCCTGAGCGCCTGAGGGCGGACCTGACGGCGCCGCTGGCCGGCCACCAGAGCCGTCAGCCGCCAGATGGCGCCCTGGTCGGCCAGCAGACGACACAGCCGGCCACCGTCCAGACCGACCGACATCAGCGAGCGCAGGCCCAGCTTCAGACAGAGCACGTCCCGCTCCGGCGACAGCGAGCTCAGCATCACCTGATGACGCGCCGGAACCGACCGTCAGCCGAGCCATAACTGGTGGCTGACGTCACCCACTGGCTGACGTCAGACACCAGTTGACGTTACAAAAGCTGCAGGCTACTCGGAAAACGGCGTCGACGGACCACGAATTTAACAGGAAAGTTGAGCAGGCAATGTCGTCAGATAGAGCAAGTTTCGCCAATGAGGTAATACGCCCGACAACGTACCAGTTGATTTTTCGCCAGAACGAAAGCCGGACAAAGGGTTCAATGAATTTCTTTGCTCGTGGAGAAGCACCGGTGACCGTCACTGAACAGCGAAAGTCGACAACATGGCATCATCGCTGAATTTGCGTCGTCCGCTGGCGGATGTGCATCGACCACTCACTTTAACTTCTTCGCCGAGAATCAGGTCGACCAGGTGGTTGAACGCCTGTGCTAGGGAGGTCAGCACCTGCACAAGGTCGTCCACCTTGAACGTCCGATTCATTTCGCCGCAGGATTTGACGTATTCCAACATCTTTTCCATCAGTGAGCGCAGCTTGTCCAGGTTCTCGACATGTGGCCCCTGGCCCTCGGGATGAGATATCTCGTACTCCCTGACGAAGCTCTGGATCGTCTCGGTGACGGTCTGGGCTACCCTGGGCACCTCCCGCACGTCCAGATCCTCCATCCGCCTGCACAAACAGAGCAGAAAGGACATATCACAAATGATGGTACAACGTCAAATATTTCAAACGAATCTCGACTTAGTTCGGTGAACATTGCATGGAAGCCGACAGTAAACGCATGCAACGGCCAACCGCATACCAAAAGCGCGGCTCAAGCGCGATGATAAGGTCCAAGTCCAGAGATTGCAATTTATTCTGACTTCTCAAACTGGGCCAAACCTTGAATACCGAGGGCGACGGAACAAACTGCTAATGAACCTTACCGAGTCTCGCTTTCTCAAGAGCAGTGCACATGCAAATTCCTGACTGCGAAATCATTGTTTCTCTTTCAATCGGCACTTACGTGAAGAGGGTGGTAAACTCCCTGCTGACAGTTTTGGCGCGGACCTGAATGTCCCGGATGTTGGTGCGCGCGTTCCTGGCGGCCAGAGCCAGCAGATGGGACATGTCCGAGATAACCGACTTGCTCTGTAGCGTGTTCATGCATTCGACGTCTACCTCCCAGCTCTGATCCTGCAGCCAGCGGCGAACGGACGGAGACCTGCAAAACCGAAATACGTCACGCCAGGCCAGTGACTTCTTCATTTGTCTGAGGGAGGCACAGGAACATTGGTTCGAATACCGTTCTTTCATCTGTTGATTTTCAGGGGGGATAGGTTGCAATATCCAAACCATCTGCACGTTGTGAAACATTATCCATGGGATATACCACGCAGAACCTAATGTCAGATCTAATAACCTAATCTAATAAAGGAAAAAATCCCAGTGATGCTCGGCGGGAATCAACTGCCTCAGGGCGTGCAGATGAGTTATAGATTATTTGTCACTCGCCTTACGAATATCGGAGATAAACAGCACGGTAGCATTCAAGGAAACAAATTTTTACGTTCCATTTGGAAGTGGAAAGTGGTTGTTCAGTTAGGGAGAAGAAAAAACAGTAGCGATACCTGTTTGTTTTTATCTTCCGCATTTCATCATGACTGGCCTAACAGAATGTAAGTACTTTCCATGCCGATGAATTTGTGTTTTCCGAGGAAATTACGCCTAAACTGTGAACAGCCAGCATTCCGGTGACACCAAAAAATGTTTGCTTAGATCGTGTTCCAGACTTGCTTTATTCTTTTTGTCAGTGCTATATTTTTCCAGTTGACCCGACCTTGTCCATTGCAAGGACATGCATAATCCTCCATTGCGTCCGGCAGGCGTTTCCCCGGAAAGCACGCTGAGGTCTTTGGGGATTGGATCGACCTCTGTATGCTGACTCGACTGGAAAACTTTCCCCAGTGTGACGTAGAATTTCGCAGGATAGTGACAAAGGCCTGGGCTGTGTTCTAGTTCCGATACATCACCCTGCAGCCCCCTTCCACAGACGGGGTAGATGGACGGCGTGGGCGCCGGACGGTGCGGTTTGCATGCGGCCGGCCTGCACGGCTGCGTGCTCAGCGCCAGCTGATTCGGCTAATGTCGCCGGCTCGGCGCCGTCCGACTGGACCAATGTCGGCCGGCTCGCCGTTCGCACGGCGCCGAACATCCGGGTGGCGGAGAGCCGCGGAACGCGCCGCCACTCCGGGGGGAGAAGAGCGCCGAATTTTCCTCGTTTGCGGCCGGAATAGACCTGCGCTGCGCCGCTGTCTGAGGGGGACGCGGATGCGGGCCAGATAGCGATCAGGCACGACGCCATGAGCCCGGCCAATCACGAGACCAAATCCCTGATCAGCTTCGTTCATCCGGGAAAACTTCCCCTAGCAGGCCACGACTGGACTAAACAGGAATGGAATGTTGCGTAATTAATTCTGAGCAGTCCATGGGTAAGCACCCACTGCTGGGGGTGGAGCGTTTTTTGGTAGGCTCTTGGTCATACTGGACGGGAAGAGTTCCCGCTGGGTTGGCTTTCAACCCCAGCAGGCCTCTGTGCGCATGGTTTGAAATACACAAAATATCGGACGGACGGAACTGCTTTTTTAATGGCCCGGGTCCTCCTAGAAACGACCGCAAAACTCCGCACTTGGCGACTATGCCGACAGTAGTTTTCTTCATTTCAAACGCGGTCACGGTTGACTTGGCCACAGCCAGGTGCGTGGGAATGCCGTTGGGGCCCAGCCTCCGCAGGTGTGCCGTCCAGATGGTGGTATGCGCCCGCTGAGTGATCTGCCCAAATTCGGCTAGGATGAGAGTAGTCCCATCCTCACCGCCACCACACATGCTGGCCGGGGGTATGCCAAGGAGCACAGAGGCTTGCATATTCGCATGCGCAATTCAGAAGCAATCCCACAGACAGATCAGAATAGGTAACCCTGTAGAATTACCGGTCATAATTACCCAGAGCTTCCTCATGCCTGTGTCACCTTCAATCGTGAAGCATTCGATTCGGCTCTGTTCTGATCTGTAGAAGTCTCCAGCAGCGTAAGCCAGGAATTTGTACGGATCTGTCTGTCAACTGGTGTTTCACTCTGCGTTATGACGCTGAGGGACCGTTCAACACGGTAACGTGACGGGACCGAGCGGCGTTGATGCACGTCTCAGGAACGTGAACGCTCGGCGTTGACGAGTGTCTCAGGACGCCGAGTATCCTGACGAGATGCCCACTGGTGTGGCGGACTCGGCGACGGAGGTCGCTGTGACACTGTAGGTTCGACTCATCCTTGAAGTCTGGAACCCACCCCTGAGCGATCACCCTGTCCATGAAAGGTCAGCCACCTCTGAGCTGCCAAAGCCGTCTTTCACTGGCAAGCACTATCGTCCAGTTCCGTCCCTGGGCGTCCAATCCCACTCCCCGAGCGTCCAGCTCATCCCTGGGAGCCTGCTCTCAGCCCAATTTCTTCGCAAGCAGTCAGCCCCCGCCCTGGACGCGTCGCCCCGTGCCTGGTCGGTAAGCCTGCCCATGAGCGCTCGGCCCGCTCGGCCGTCAGCACGACAGTAGCGGCTGCGGCCGCCGCCGGAGGTCATTAATCCACGGGGCCGCGGCGTCGACAGCCGGCTGGGACCCGACCTTGACGCTGCCAGATGACTGACGACCGATGCCGGGCCGCCGCTGGACCCATCGTAACCGCCTCGTAACCGCGCCGCAGCGACGCGCGGAGAGCGCCCGCTCTGCGGCCGTGCGGTAACGCGCCGCCCCGTATGCGGCATGAATAAAAACCAAAACTGTGCGCCCGACGGCGTCTAGTCCGAGTTGGGCAACGGCGCCTCCGTCTGCTAACGGTGGGATGGGTTTTATGTGCGGACGATTATCGACAAGGCTGATTGCCTAACGAACTAATGTTAACAACGTGAACTGTCTGCGCTTGTCTATGGCTGAT
Organism: Capitulum mitella; assembly: GCA_030062745.1. Lineage (NCBI taxonomy): Eukaryota > Metazoa > Arthropoda > Thecostraca > Pollicipedomorpha > Pollicipedidae > Capitulum > Capitulum mitella. Next base: position 16,706,558 of record CP099843.1, read on the forward strand.
TGATGAACTGCAAAGGGAGGAGGTCAGGCACACCGTGTGATTCTTTTGTGTTGAGTGCCGCCATGATTTTATCTACCGTCGTTGCTGGGGAGGTATCGGTTTGCCAGACCATGTTCAGGCCTAGGAATGGGTTCAACAAACTGGTTACGTCTATTTTTACGTCTGCGTGCAGTCGTACTTCATTTCGCTTTACAGAGTGCGCAGTTTCTGGTCATTCCTTGGTGGCGACAAAAACGCAGCGATGCCTTAAAAGCGCTTGTTAATTACGCGTTACTACACGGTCTAGCCATTAATCCCCGTGTTAGCTGGGCCAAAGCGCCGCCGCCTGTTCCCGGAACAGGTTCCCACAAAGAGCGGCAGCCGTGTCAACTCGGCCACGAGCGAGAGAGGCCCGGACAATGACCCAGACCAGGCCCAGCATTGGTCCACGGCGAGACGAAGAGGTGGCACACGGTCCGGACTCACAACGCCGGCGTGACTTATTGCCCGCGCTGGCACGCGGCCTTCATGCAAAGCGCTCACCGAGACCAAAGCGGGGACTATTCCCAAACTGTGATGAAGATCCAGCCGCTCCTTTCTGATACATCTGTATTTGGGCCTCACGCTGCTTGGATCACGCATCAGATAAGTAAGCCACCCCGGCCCAGAGACGCGTTTTTGTCGGTCTCGGTCGCGCCGTTTTAACGCCCGCGGGCGTCCACTGACCTGACGTCGGCGATGCTGATAGAAGGCTCCGGCTGCTGGCTGTGGCGGTCGCGCGGCAGGCTGCAGAAGCGCCGCGCCTGCAGCTCGGTGGCAGCCTCCAGGTTCCAGACGGAGCGCGGCCGGCGCGGCAGCGAGCCGACGCCGGCTGCCGGCTGCAGTTGCGACCAGCGCCGCTGCAGGTGTCGCTGCTTGCCGCCGGGCCGCAGTGTCACCCAGCCGGCTGCCGCGTCGGCAGCGGCGTCGATGAGGGTCCGGTCGGCCGGCCGGAGGGCGGCAGCGCTGGCCGAGCGGCCGGCGCCGGCCAGCTGCGGCCCACGCGGCGAGAAGTCGATCGTCGTATCGTTCAGGGACGGCCTGGGTCGCGCCGTCACCGGCTGGGCGTCGGGCGGTTCGACGCGCTCCAGGATCGAGTCCAACTCGCGCTCGATGGCCGAGCACTCGAGCACGTGGTCCGGTTGGACGGGGCTGGAGGTGAGCGGGCCGGCCTGGCTGGCCAGCGAGAGGTCCTGGCAGCTGCCAGAGACGGCGCCAAGCCGCTGGTGTTCGTCGACCACCTGAAGGCTGCAGCGCGACAGCCGGGTCGCCCTGGGCGTGTGGCCAGCCCGCGCCCTGGACCGGGGAAGCGTGGACGATTCGTGCGCCGGCTCGGGCTTCGGCAGCAGTTTCGGCAGGGACGGCTCGCCGGCGCCCTTCGCCGCGCGTCCGGAGGGACTAGCACCGCGCATGATTTTGGACAGGGTCCTCGCGAAAGAACGTTTCTCGAAGCGCACCCGTCTGTCGCGTTTGTGGTCGTCGCTCTGGGAGTCGCAGTTCGACTCTCCAGAGTCGGAGAAGCCAGAGTCCTGACTGCGTTGGCTGGTGGGCGAACCGAGCAGCTTGTTACGCACGTCAGGTTTGTAGTCAGCATGACATTCAAGCAGGCTCTTCTGCTCCAGGTTCTGCGCCCGGCAGAAGAAGTCGATACCTTTGTTGCTGTAAGCCCGCACATTTTCAATACCGCATGTCGTGGTGCTGTTGCTCTTTGGGAAGCATTTGTCGACTGTCTTGTCATTCTCAGCGTGAGGTTTCCACAAATTCTTTTCGGCTTCCGCAGAATTCATCTTGGACGATGCAACGAGCTGCAGCTCTTGTCCAGGGCTTGCGGCGTCGAACAGCCTGCGTCTTATACCCCGCTGCTGCTGGCGGCGCGCCTGCTGCTGGGGCGAGATGCCCGGCGGCGGCGGCGGCGGCGGCGGCGGCGGCGGCAGCGGCGGCAAGTGGGCGACGTTCAGCGGGTGGCGGTACACGGGCGCCCGGCGCGGCAGCACCGCCAGGCACGTGTCGGAGGCGCTCTGTCGGCCTCCCGGCAGACCGGAGCTGACTGCGTCCCAGTGCAGCCCGGCGCCGGCGTCGGCGAACACGGGCGTCAGTGGCGGACTCAGGGCGGCGCTCTGACGGGCGACCTCACGCAGACGACTGTAGTTGAGCGGACTCGGCCGGACCACACTCATCGTGGCCCTGAAACAGGATCAACGCAGCCGGTTAACGCCCGCACGAAGAGCACCGAGCACGGAGCACGGAACATCCGAACACGGCTGGCCTTGAAGCCGGGGCGAATAAGTAGCGCTGCACGTGGCTGTCTGGAAATGTGTTGTGCACACTGCAACACGTGGAGAGGCCACGGCATATAATATGAAACATGTATAAGGAATAGCAATTAATAACTTGGTATTCTGCGTCACAGGCCATAGATTTAAACATGCCTCAGAAGCCAAGCGTCAAAAGTGGGGGCTTCTAATCTTGCACAATGTGTCGGAAACGATTTCTTTGCGCCACTTCACAACGAAACTATATCATGTCATCATGAAGGACACGAGGCTATCTTAACTTCATCAGCGGAAGCGAAAACAGGTGACACCGTCCTTAATTGGAACACAAATATGAGATGCAATGCATAGATATTATGCTGTGAAAATCCCTTAAATACATTTCCTGTTCTACCTTGCATGCAATGACAAGTCGATCACTGTCATGTAGCATCACGACAGCGCAGAAAACATCCTGCAGTGGCACACGTGGTGGCCCGATAAAGAAACTGGCTACTCTGCGCAGGCCACTCTCGACGACGTTCGTTCCACACCACGAAACTGCTCTGACATATCCCGATGTATAAGAGAAGACAGGCTAACGTAATTTGACTCAGACCCAGCTTTTCAGATGACCCCGCCCCCAGCAGACCCCAAGTTTTGACACACATCCGGTCCGCGGAGACCGCAGACCTTGACGGACCTCTGCATGAGCAGACCCAGACGTCAACGAACCGCAGCATAATAGACTCCAGTGCTACCGTAGTTCTTCCTGAGCAGGCCCCACATCCCAGCACGGCGACAGACGTCGAACCTTGGCGGACGCAGCGCCACCAGACCCAGGCATTGACACGGGCCGGACCGAACTGGCTCCAGACCTTGCCGCGAGCTCCAGCCGCCACGCCAGTAAAACCACTGCAGGGATTACGGAGCACAAGATGCACGTGCGGCTCGTATGATGCTGCCGTCCGGTGGTCGATCGCGCTCGGTCCACCGCGGCGGCCGGCTCCGCTGGGGCCTGTTCGGTACCGCTGGGGCCTTCTTGGTACCGCTGGGGCCTGCTCGGTACCGCTGGGGCCTGCTCGGCACAACTCGGACCTGCTCAGCACTGCTCGGCACAGCTAAGACCCGCTCGGTACAGCTCGGACCTGCTGGACACTGCTGGATCCTGCTCGGCACAGTTCGGGCCTGTTCGGACCTGCTCGCCACCACTGGACGCCACAGAGGCTGAATAAGCCCTGAGGACCCCAGAGGACGGCGAATGGGGCGGCAGATCGCCGGTCTCGGTAGACCGGGGTCCAGCTGGAGTCACGGCAAGAATGAGAGTGAAACAGGCCAAAGTCGAGCAAGACGTGCATAAGAGCGGTCTGTTGGAAAAGTGAAGAGGGTGTGATCCAAGGTTACTGCAGCTGGCAACTTGGTCCAATTTCTGCTGCGGTTTTGCCATGCGTACAGACACGTCATTGCGCTAAGCTTTTTGGCTCGCGTGCGTCAGATTTATCTTCCCTGGCTGCCTGCAGCATATGATACCCCGGATACATCCACGGTTATCTGAAGTGACGCGGGAGCTGGCTGATTTCTAAGAAAGTCATGAGAATCTTTTTCAAATGAGGCTTAAAGGGCCACTGAGCTTAAGCCTCAGGAGGTACCAGGCGGGAAGCACTGCCGTAGTCATCTGCCGAGTCGTTTTCGTAGAAGCGAATACACCTGAGTTAAGTTCCAGTTTAAGTGTGTTGTGTGAAAAAAATAGCGGAACTGCTGGGCGTCCACGGCAGCCGCCTGTAGAATGCCGGGCTCAGGTGTGAATGCTCCCATGGTCGGTGTTCGCCGGCAGAGATAAATAGTCCAAAGGGACTAGAAAACGGTGACAAATGACTGGTGGCGATGCCGGGACGGCAGTTTTGAGTTGTTTGTAGGACTGGTCAGGTGGGATGACCAAAACTATTTAAGTAATATTTCATTCGATTGGACCATCTGTTTGCTGTCATGAGGAGAGGCATCGTTTTGCTTTCTAATGTATGCCTTCGCGCACGTTTCAGTCAGATGACCATTGGATGATCGGAAAGATCTTTGACAACCGAATACTGAGTGTACCGTACAATCTAGGCAACGGACATCTCAGTGACTAAATAAATTTATCTTTCTATATTTTCGTCTTTGCACTCAACCAATGAGGCATGGACGCTCCTTCGGCGCTGCTCAAAACATTGCCTCATTTTCTGCAGGAGACCACTATTTCTGGGCCAAGGACAGCAGGGGTTGAGCAACACAATGCTGCCGGTTCGCGTGCAAAGTGCCCAGGGCGTCAGTCCGTCTGCCAGGTCGCCAGCTGGCCGGCGTGGCGTCCTTTCCCGGCCAGGTGTTGTGTTTGCTTGACGCCCGCGTGGCGTGCCAAGTGCGCCCTGCCCTCTCCCCGGCCGCGACGCGGCGCGGGAACCGTTCGCAGACCGTCACGCAACAGACGCCTCAGCACGCCCGGCCAATGGAGATCCTGGCCGACGACCGGGCTCTGCTTCGCCGGTCGCCGCGGTGTCAGCGCCCGGCTCCGGCTGCAGGGTGGGCTGGACGCCTCTCAGATGAACCACGGACGCGGCGGGAACCAGAGCGGGTCGAGCGGCCCTGTTTTCTCCGACTGCGGCGCGGTTGCGCCACAGTTCGGCGCACGCGCCGTATTTGTCCCATTTCACGGAGCAGGTCAGATGCGTGCTGCGTGCGGTGACATGTCGCAATAACGGTCCCGCCCGCAGCGTCTCCGCGGCGAATGAAACAGCGGCCAGGTCAGGCGTCGTTCGTGACCGTCTGTCCGGGTCAGCGGCCGGGTCCGTCACAGCCCAGGGCCCCGACGGCCCCGGGAGAGGCCACGGTGACGTGGCTGGGGTCCAACGCCGACACCGCTGAGCCCACCGACCACCAGGGTGGTCCGCAGACTGTCTGGTCTCCCATGAGCCGTATGGCCTCCGCAGGCGATGGTCGTCAGTTTCAGCGGTCGTATTCTGTGTTGACGCGCGGCGCCTGGCTTCTCGTGACCGGAGTTATCCAATGCCCGGTTAGTCAAGCCGCTTGACTCCTGTAGGTAGGACTTTGCCTGTTATGGATCTGTATTCCAGTCTCAAGAAACATCCCAGTGCCCTATTCCATGCACTGTTCAATGCACAAATGTGCACTTTTCCATAGAAATCAATTAACCCGCGCACGACCGTCGGTCGGTTTCGATATGCGCGACTGGGGGGGGGGGGGCAGTTGGCCGCCCCCCTCTAACTCACGAACGGTTGGTCGCAAGATACAAATAAGCACACCGTTGGAAAGTTTGTGACAAGTAGAGCTCGAAACTGGTCTCGATTTTTAGTAAATGTATTATATTATATATTATCTCATTGTTAGATAATACGTAAGCAATTTACGCCCTATAAATGTTTTCTCATAGCCGACTGCATGAGACCGAGAAATGGCCTGAATCTCAAGGGCTGTGACTAATAACGCATAGGTAAACGCACCAGCGCACAAGTAAAGGTCCGCAAATGCCGATACACGTCTAATTTCTCAGATTTGTTAAATATATACGCTGAAACGTCAAGTTAAAGACACGGCAATTCTCTCGCCAGCTGTCGGCGTGCGCCGCAGCAGTATGCAGTAACAAATTGACGGGAACTAATTTTAGCGTTCCTCTATTTTTGCGGAAAAAGCCTGTCTATGTAAATTTTGTTGATCTTAAGGTTCTTGTGATGGTTCTTCATGCTTAAGTTTTGGAAAAATTCATTAGTTACCAATGTACTCAACTGGCGGAGCTTTATTCGCGAGAGCCTGTTTGTTTCCAAAATATGTTACTTTTTCAAACTTCTTGAGGTTCCTGGTATTACCTACGTCTGTGCAAGCCAGTTTTGCCATTTTCTACCCATTCTGAGTAATTTATCGCAGATTTGACGGTGGCACATTTTGGCTCACTACAGTTATTCGTGACCTGACCTCAGGTCAATGGCTGGAAGTCATTGATACTTTGCCCAATGACGGTAACTAGATGTCTGCTTCACTCCACACGAAAAATGTTATAAAATATTCCGTCAGTTTCCAAAAAAAAACGACGTCTTAAGAATGGGCTTGACCTTAGGTCAATGACCCGCAAAATTCCGAAGAATCTGACATAGCAGATTTGTTGCATCTATCAGGATCACTAATCCCTGAAGGTTTGATTGAGATATCTTGTTTTTCGAAAAAGTTAGAAGGCGCTAAACTTTTTTGGACATAGGTCTGTTTGACCTGACCTAGGTCAGGCACCTGACCTGACCTGAGGTCAAAATTTTGACACGAGATGTAAAAATGATGAAGCAAAAGGCACACAAAGTTTCGTGACCCTGTGTTTGTTCGTTCTCTCGCAATCCTAGAAAAACCTCAGGGGGGCGGTCAACTGCCCCCCAGTCGGGGACGGGTTAAATATGGCGTTTTCATCCCAATGTCATGGAAGAGTTCCGAAGTTGAATGCCCTCCTCCCCGTGAGAGTCTTCATGCCACCATCGTCGGTAGCTGTTTAAATCACAGCAGTGGCCGGACGTTGACATGTGCCATAACTGATGCGGTGATGGGCCTGTATCACAGCTCACCATCCCTCCCTGTCGTCCTCTCCCCTCATCTCCGGACCAGCGGGAGACGCATGTCGAACGACGGCTTCTCATTGCCGCTTCATACAAGAAGAATAGCCACGAAGAGTGCTTTTGGGCCAGCTTTGTGATCCAAATAAAACAATGAAACCGACGACTTTTAAACTTCTATCTGGCTAATAAGAGTTGCTAAAACAACGACAGCATTGTCCTAAGGCGGCGCTGGCCCATTTATCTAACGGAAGCCTTAAAAAAATGTCTGACCTCTGCAATCAAACAATTAAAGTCTCTAAAAGCCCCGGCCCATCTGCTGGACGGGGGGGGGGAGGCAGAGGAGGACCGGTCGGCGGCGTCAGAAGACGGCGTCCATCAAAAGGTCATCGCATTACGTCCTCCGGGCCGGCTGTAATTAGGGCCGCACAGCTCGGACGGGACAGGGGCCCAGCTTCCCGCCAGCCCAGGAATCGGCCGCCGCTAATTGACCCCCGTCTGCGGAAGAGTGGCGCCGACGATCGTTTACGACCGGGCGACAATTATGGAGCGGGTATGGTACACCGGCCGGCGTGTGGCCCTGCTGTAAAGCCATAAACGGACACCCCGCCCATGCTTCTGGTCATGGGAGCTGAAGGCAGACAGCCGGATCGTAAAATTAACAGAGGTCTCCGAACCATACATTTAACAGGTTTGATTAGGGATGAAACTGCCTAGAAGCGTCTAGGGATACTGCTTCATTGGTCACACAACGCATGGTACGCTGTGATATTCAATTCTTCGCCTTTCAAACATCATACCATATTTTTACTTTTTCGATTTACGGTTTCTCTGCATTTCAAATATTTTAGCAAGTGCCACTAGACAGTGTGATCTGCTGAAACAAGGGTCGACAATGAGTTTAGTTATGTTGAGTTCTACATTGTTTTTGTTTTTGATTTTCGGCTTTTGAAAATTAAGACCATTTGGTCCAGGAGTATGGTTCCAAACAGCGACCAGAATCCCTGGGTACAAACAGAATTTACGTTCATTTTGACTCAGTGCATTTGATCGTCCAACGGACCAATTGAGGGCCCAGGCAAACAATGAGTTCCCAAGTAAAGGACCAGTTCACGCTCCGGAAATTTCTAATTAAGTCCACGTTCGAGATTCATAAAGTCCACTTTATTGTCCACTCCACCGCCCGGACGGTCTGAACCGCAAGCGCTTCCATTTACTTGTCAGCCACAGTCCTGGTACTATTGACTAGGGAGCGGGTTTTGGAGCCTTTTAACAAGCCACGGGCTCGGGCGGAGCAAAGAAAGGTCCCCTAAACCGGCGCCCAGGGGAAGCCTGAACAGATGTTTGTCCGGTTTAAATGCCACCCTCCGAGGCTGTGATCAAAGCCGCGCTCTGATCCAAGATCGATGTCCATTGTGCTCGGGCCGGTCGCAACAATAGCCCCCAACGGCCGGCTCTTGTGCGCCACACCGGCCGCTGACACCCTGTTTACCTTCCAGGCGGCCGGAATGTGCGGCGGCGAATGGCGGCGCGCCGGCGACAGCGGTGGCACGCAAGTGTCAAGTGTCCCCCGACCACCTCACCTGCGTCGATAACGCTCAACGTTTATGAAAACGCTTCAAAGTGGCCTGAACTTTTCTTCGCCGGTCCATTCGGATCGGTCTTGCAGTGCTTCACGTGTTTAGAACTCGATGAATGTGAATAAATCTTAGTATTTCTGACCACATTTAAGGGTCTATCCCTTTCCCCAGACAGCCATCAGAAGACAAACAGTCAGGATTTCCAACGGCTTTAATGGCTTTGCAGCGGCTCATTTGTCAAGAGCTCAGGGTTACAAAGTATAGACCATGGTAAATGGGTCAGGCAAGCCAGTGCTCCCCTACAGCGGCCCATAACGAGCCACTAATTTTTCCTCGAACAGCGGCACGGTGGGAGATAAAAATCACCAGGAGCGGCATCTCTCCGGCTGCTTGCCGGTATGTACAGAGTTTGGTCCGAACCGTGGTCCGGTTTTTGCAAATTACGGCAAAAGCCGAGGGCAACGCTTATCGGAGGCGAGTCTCTTGCATCTGGACCAGTGAGTACCAACAGTCACGTGAACGATATTCATGACGAAGTAGCGATAACGGAAGCACGCTAATGACACGCCATGAGCTCATGATCGCAGACGTGCTCCGTGACCAAGCCGTGACCTAAATGATATATCTAGGCCGACACACAATACCAGAACTGACGTGGAGAGCAGTTCGTGACGTAAGTGTGACAGGAAGAAGACAGAACGTGGTGGCAGAGGTGATGATGGTGGTTCCGCTTGTGACAATTTGTTTTGTTGGTAAAGGTGATTTCTAACTTTTCACGGAATTCTCATCGAATCATTCAAGAAAGGCAATGGAATGGATGACCACGAGCCACAGTCGATGTGAAGCCAACAAACCATTGTTTCCATATCATTTACATCCAAAGATAAAACCATGCCGTGCATATGTACTAGTCTAATTAATATCGACGTTTTCCTTAGCTTCTGAAACAATATCACTGCAGACATTTTTTCAGTAATGGCCAAACACATCCTGTTTCTGTCTGAACGGAGTTGCTATTGTCATGGCTGACGTGCTCCGCGGCGTTGGCTTGCGCCCAATGAAATGTTTTTCCTAAATATGGTCACGAAGTGAACGGCCTCACAAATGTCCAGCTGCGGTCACATGGGAAAAACTGGCTCATGGGCATCGAGTACAATCTGAGGGAACTCTCCAAAAAACTCCAAAGCCGCCTAAAGTTCAAAGCAGCAGAAAACATTTCTATGGTTTGTGAGCGATTCTAAGTCGTGCTTTCTTAATTCTGACATGAACTATGCGCCAGAGAAATCGATGACTGAGTCGTTTAGAAGCAGCTACACGAATGTCCAGAACTATAAATTTTACAACCCTGTTTATAGTGCACACATCTAAAACCAAGATGATTGTTAGGAAAGCCCATTAAGATCATTATCTAAAAATATAAAAAGAAGAAAAACAGGCATCAGTAACTCGTATGCTCTCCGGAGGCTTCGGCCGTAATATCCCGTCTGCAGTCCTCACCTGGTAGTAGATGTGTGTGCTCGCTCGGCGCGTTCCCCACCGACTGGGTGTCGCGCGTGCTGGGCGCGTCCCCCTCCCTTCTCTAACACAGTGGGGCACGCTCTGTCCCACGGCTGGCTGTTTCTATACAGCGGCGCCGCCTGGACCGCTCGGACCGATCGGAAGAAATCCGAGCCCTCTCTAACGACTGTCAATGCAGCACCGGGCGAAATCCGTGGAAGAGCACACGGGACGATGGACAGCCGTTGGCAGCGCTTATTGACCAGTGGAAAGTTCGAGGCAATGGAGTCTTCAGGCAAAGAGAAACTCAGCGCTCGATGGTCGATAGAGAAGTCGACGGTTGCCGCCGTGGTAATAATACCATCAGTTGTCGATCGCACCCAGCTTTTGCGGTTGACCGACGTCCCAGAATGGCACTCGCACGCCAGCAGTAGCGCTGTAATACGTCCTCGTTTCCCACGACAGAATTGGTCTGGTTTCACGTTCATTCACGGCTCAATGTCCGGGATAGTGTGGCTGCGACTTGGCCAATTTACAGGATCAGTGCAAAAACAGTTATCACAGTAGACCAGCAATTAACATCGGTCGATCACAATGTGTGCTTTGTTTGAAAGTGAAGATAAATGAATAGATAATACAGATAGATTTTGGATAGATAGGTAGACAGATTAAATCAGATATGGAGAACATTTTTCAAAGATATACTTTAACCTGAAGGTACATTGTAGCGTCTCCGTTATTGCCAAAGATGTTGCGAAACCAATCAGCGAGGCGGGAATTCCTGATCAGCTCAGAGTAATTTTTCAGTACCCACATCCAACACCACGGACTGGTTCTCCTTGGCGGCATTGCTCACCCGAATGCGAGCTCCACCCATGCAGATCACGTACAGCGCGCACAATCTGGCGTCCCTTCCCGGATACTCGTCACGTGGTCACCTCCAACAGACCCCAGGTCAAGGCTGCGGCTGTCGACTAACGAGATCACGCGTGTACGTATGAATGCCGCCTCATCACGAGGTAATGGCCGCCCCCCGAACTCGTTCTGTATAGCCATGAAGGTTGGGCGGTGCATACCAAGGCTTCCTAGCTGTTTCCTTGTTCAGCGGTGCAATCACTCGTGTTTGTGGCACCTGAAGCTGGGGAGCACGGGGTGTAACGAGGTCGGCGCTCACAGTTTTATCATCTCGGTAGGATACCGTCGTTGGCGTTTCCTTTGACTAATCGTTCCATTCAGGTTTGTTCTTTTTCGTGGCGCCCATTCGAAATGCGACGAATGGAACAATAATGCGCAAAATGCTGTGGAGGGGACTAATTCGACTCCGTAAACTTGGCTGGTATGACATTTGGACCATGGTCTCAGCATTCCGTATCAAAAGAATAGCACATGACAGCGATAAGTTGAAAGGTCATCTGCAGCCCGAGTGTTGCAACACAAGAGACAGGGGCAGGGCAACAGGGGTTCGGAGCGAGTTTTGATAAAGCTAAGGAGCGGCATTTTTCTCGCCGCAGGATCCGTCTAAGGCGCGTGGCGCCGCGGGAAGCCCCGTCGTTAATGATCCGTGACTTTTTACCAGCTGACAGCTCACAGTGACTCACCTCAAATGCCTCAACAGCGAGACTCGGTCTGTCACGTGTCACGGTGACTTCAGGCGAAGTGCTGGCACAGGGCGGAGGAGGGGGCGCTAGCTGTGCGCGCCGAGCGCAGGTGCGGATCTCTCGGGACCTCCGCGTTTCTCCGTCCCTCCCTCTCTCTGTCTCTTCACACGCTGTCGGCGGCACCCGGCTGAGTTTCCTCGTGAGGCCGGACGACAGACGGCAATCCCGAGCTCGTTGAAGGGACACCTCGTGCCGGTCGAACGCTTTCTCCGGGGACAGAGAACCAGCGGAAGCGGCAGACGTGGTACCACAGCCGGAGCGGCTAATCGACTGGGGCTGGGCCGGCACGTGCGGCCGCTGCCTGCCGGCAGCGTCCCCCGCCCTATCGTCTAGTGGTTATTCGGCCGGCTGCACCTGGCCGCCCAGCCGGCCTTTAAACGCGTCGGCCGTTGGGAGCGCCAGCTGACGGGCGGCCGACGCTGGCCGGCTGGCGCAGGGTCTCCGCCACCAGACAACTGACGCACTGCGGGCAGGGACGCCGCTCCCGCTAATCAATACGCTGTCGATAGGGACCGGCAGACGTCAGCTGCGAACCCCCCCCCCCTCCCCGATGGGAAACAGGGTATGGACACAGGATGGAGAGTGCGGAGTCGCGGCCCTATTTGGTGACGATGGCAAGAACGGCTCAATAAATTATGCGACGATTCCCATGAAAAACGACTGCGACCTGTCCAAGGATCCTTGCTGGATCTGTACGTTGTTGGCAGTCCTTTTTGGCTCCGTACTCGCATGGAACGAAATGGACGATCCCTAGTTTGCCTGCTTTGTGCCTGTGATTTAAATAGCTATTCGGCTGAACAAGCAAACATTTTGTTCAGTAATTAAATCTTTTTGGAACACTCGTCACCACTGCATTCGCTTAATTGCAGCGTCCTTCCGTTTCGGTTTCCCGCCAGACAAAACAAACGCAGCCACTGTCACCGATCCCATCCTTCACAGTCGCCGACTATTTTCCCAAGACGCCCTCTCGACCGCACAGCCGAAACAGTCACGCGTCACGCGGCGGAAAGTGAACTGGATGAGAGGGGAAGGGTTAGGAGTCCAGGGGCCGTACTCGCCGGCACGCGTCCCCCCTCCCCGATCTCAGTTTAAATGTCCCACGCTGCAGCCCTCAGCAGACCATCTGCCGCTCGCCGTTGGGCGCCGTGGGGCAGAGGCAGGTGGGATGGACCCCCAGTCCCCTCTGTGTGACAAAGGGGGGAGGGGAGCGCCGCAGGCCATTGGTGCCGTCGTCCGGTGACGACTTCAGCACCGACATCGCACACTTCAAGGACGACGTTCAGATTTTCATGCACGTGCGGTGTAATTGGAGTCTTCCTCCCGATCAGACCGAACCGTCTGGAAAACCGCTATAAGAAGAACATTAAGCTGTCCATTAGTGATAAATTCGCTCGATCCGGTGAACTGAGACATATCAACAAACAAGATGATTTCGTATTAAACTTCTGGCAAAGCACAGAACTGTCGCGACGCTCCGAAAACGGTTCTCCCGCGTCTGTTTCTGTGTTCTCGAGATCAACCACAGACTTCGGGCAGAGCGAAGGTCCCACAGGCCCACCGGTTGAAGCATATGCCACAGGGTGGCCAGCCATCTCATAACGAGCTGGGTGGCCGTCCCCTGGTGGATGACGCACCGAGGCGGCCGCGGCGGCTCCGGGGCGGCGCGATGACGCACACACAGGTCGGCCTGCGGGATGACACACCGGCGCGCGCGCCGACCACCAATTAGACTCGGCCAGCTAAGAGGCCCAGGCGGCCGTCGCCACCGGGCCCTGCTATTCAGGCCTAATTTATGCCGTCTGCTCCTCGTAAAAGCTGTGTGACTTGGTGCCGAGGAATTCGGATGCAGGCGCCGCCGGCGGCGGCGGCGGCGCCGCCTGCCATTGAACAATGCCGATCGTTTAACATTTACCGCCCGGCGCAAGGACGGCGCCGCTGCGTCGGAAACGAGCCTGCGCCGAGAATGTCACGGCCGCCGCGGCGCGGTGCGGACGTACAGTCGGACTGGGCTGCGCCTAGCGTCTCTGTGGCTCGCGCGCGCAGCCGCAACGCACGAGGAATGCGCAGCCAGAGGCGTCAGTCCGAGGCGATGACGAAACCGAGAGGGTCCGGCCCGGCGGTCCGGCTGTCCTCTGGGTCCCTCGGACAGATGGACCCTAATTACGACCCAGTAATGACGGAGGCCAGTGTTTGGAAACGGGGGTGATCCAGACGCCTGTCGAAACCTGCTTTGGGTGTCAGGGCGGACGACGTCGTTAACGGTGCAGCCTCCCTGCTCTCCGTAATGGACAGTGGCGCAATGCCCGTTCCCTAGCGCACCCATAACGTAGCCAAGTACAAATTCCGGCGTCTGAGTGCACGCACCTGACAGCAAAGTGAGACGCCTTTATTGGTTGGATCTGGCTTGTGAGTGGGAAGAGAAAGCTGCGAGACAGTGAGAGCTACAGATGTCTTAGATTTGTCGACACCCCAGAGCTGAGAAAACCGATTCTGTTCCCTCTTCTACGACCACCAGATACTTCATTTGAAGCCTGCTACTTTTCAGTTACACTACGACTCATTTCGTTTTACGGAATTTGGCTATTTCCGTTATTCGCCTGTGACTGTACCATGAAACTTCCATCGGGTGGTTTGTTTTCCGATCGCACACCTACAACGAACAAGCCATACGTATCCAGTCGAGTTCCCAAAGAATCCACACAGAATCCCTGCAGGTCACTGTGCTGTCATCGACAACGCCCTTGTCTGCTAACAATAACGTTCTGCGAAGAGAAACTTGCGTCCCAACAAAGTCTGGCGGGGATTAATGACAGCCGTCCGAAGAGAGCTCCTACCCCCCCCCCCAGTTACGCCACACGTCACCTCTCAGTGCTCCCGAACAACTCTCTCCGCCGACCGTTCGTGCAGCGTGGCGGTGGTGAACCGTTTTCATGCGGTTCATTAGCATGTGCAGGAGACGCCGCCTCCTTCGCCGGGGGCCGCCAGCCAGCCTCGTTTTGGCGTGGTGTGGTATTGGAAACGGGACTACCGCGTGGGCAGTCGGCTCCGAATGATCCGCAGGCAGCGACTGCTGGGCCAGGTCATGACGATCATGCCGCGGCGATCGTTTGTTCAGTGCAGGGCCAAAGCCCCACGGAGGTGGTGAGGTCAGGTGAGGATCAACGCGGCACGCCGCTGAGAGGCAGGGTCATGCTCCCCTCCCCCATCTGTGGAGGCTGTGAGCTCAGGTCAAAATCAGCATCCTCGGGGCCAATAAAATCACGTTATGATCAGCACCCAGCGGGGACCTTTGATATAACACCACATCGGAACCATCTGCGACGTGCAGAGCGGCCCGTCGTGAGGGGGTAATAAATCGCCTCCAGACAGCCGGGCGACAAACCCGCCCGGCTGCCGGCCGCCGCACGGGACCACTGGTGCAACACGGCGCCGCTCCGGCCCTCTTCATCTTAGCTAACGGACGTACAAGGGCGGCCGACCTGCCAGCTTACACCTCCGGCTGCCTGCTCGGCCGGGCCGGCAACTCGGCTGCAGCCCAATCCGGTGGACCACCGGGACGGCTGACGGATTTACCGGGCCGCCGACTGAGCGCGGCCAACACCCGGGACCGAAAGCCGAGACGGCCAGGTCCGCCCAGACGCCGGATCACGTGCCACGTGCGCTGCTGCGATCCGTGTCAGGGAGCTGCGACCAGCCGTCTACACCGAGCGACCCTGTGTGTCGATGCTCAATGACGCAGCGCCAAACCACCGGGGTCGTTGAAAACACACACTTAAGGAGGCCCTGCATCTCCCCTCCCCTCTCTCGTGAAATCCTTTCCTCTCCTTTTCTCTCTCTCCCAGTTATCTCATAACTCTTTGCCCAAGACTGTCATGGCTTCTGATTATCGACCCCGAATCACAAGTCATGACCCCGTCGACCCCGGCCCACCACACACCGGCCGCCGGGCCGCCCCGGTGCCGCCACTCAGCCAAGCGGGGCCGATACTGGACTGATGGCGGCGCTCGCCCTCTGATCGGCCGCCAGACGGGACGGACGGCGACGCACCAGAGCCGCCGACGCGTGCTAATGGCCCCACTCGCGCCGCCCTGTATAAGGATTACCAATCTGGGCCGATCTCGACTGCGGTGCTGGCGTCTGGCGGGTCTGCTGCCGCCCACTCGCGAGGGCGGCATTCACGCAGACGGCTATTCTGGAAGCTATTCTCGAAGCTATTCGGCTTTCCGCGGAATCGCTGAATGAAACGCCCCCGCTGCAGGCTTACGGAGCGTGACGACCCACGCGAAACAATCAGCAGCGCACAGGCAACGGAGCATCCGGCATCTCAATTAACATTGCTGGCTGTGTTAATCCGGCGCCTGGCAGCCCGGGGGATTGTTCACCGGCGCATGGATCGTATCGAGGAGTCTCAGGCAATCGGCGGCACTGCAGACGGCATAATCCAACCGCCTTACCGCTCTGGGGGGCCAAAATCCCGACACAACGCCGGCTCGTGGCTCGAACGCACGACAGACCGTCTTGCCAGAAGCCAAAACTGGCTAACTGACCGTTATGGAGATTATACAGTCATACTCCTCCACTGTTACTGCAGCGGTAGCAAATGGGCGTCAACTGCACACCACAGCATAGAGTCCTATCGAAGTGGAGGCGGCATGGATGAGTTGAAAAAGCCCACATCACAAACCTATGCAGGACTTAGCAGAACAATTTCTGTAAAGCTGGCCCCGAGTGTTGACAATAGGCCACATCTCGTTGGTTGACTGATTAGAAAGCTGAGTTTATTGGGGCTCCGAATATGCACCCATGTCGTGCTGTGCTTGACGGGCGTGTGGTGTGGTGTGGTCTTCATGTGTATCTGTGCATCTGTGAATCTGTATGACCCCAGCCAGACCGTGTGTGGTGCTCCGGAGCGGAAGTTGTCCTGGACCTGTCGGACTCGCTCAAGGTGCGCTCCCCGAGGCACGTCGACTGCTGTCGTCCGGCCCGAGGCTAGCTTGGCTTGGCTTGGCTGGGTGCCAGGCACGATGGACCCACGCCGTTTAAGGCCTCGCGTTCGCCTAAACCGCTCTCACCGGCGAGCCTGGGCTCAGAGGCCTGAGCGCCTTCTTTCCCGCTCCACATGACGTGAACGATCGCATGCGCGACCGTCGGCTGAGCTCCCGGGCGGTTAGCAGCCGGCGGGACGGTCGTCTGAAGCGCGTTCACCGGATGCGTTTGGCCTCGACCCTCCTCCCCCTGCCCTCGCTAATGACGGTTCGGAGGGGCGGGGACATAGCTGTGGTGAAGTCGGTTAACGGCGGCTGCCCAGTCGGGTGGGAGGGGGGGCGCGTTTGAGAGGTGTCGGTACGTTTGATGGATGCGCTGCTGGTGAGTCGTCCGGGGGGGGGGGCGCACCACTCTCGGCTGTGGTGCGGGCTTCTATTTTGTTCTTTGTCCAGTCCAACCGCCCGGTTTGAAAAGGGAATCTTCGATCACATAGGTGTAATACGGCATACGCGCACTGTTCCGTCAATCTACACTCGCATTCTTTTATTCCGTAGTTGTGTGCTGCATCAGTGAAGTTAACGCTACCTTACCTCCAGACCAGGGGGAAACACAAGGAGGCAACCAGGATCCCGGACTGTGGGGACATCTTTGGTCAGTCTGTGAAGTCCGTAAAGGCAACGGAACCCCTAACAAGGTGCCTTAACGACATATTTTTAGTTAACCACATTTTACCTCTGCTTTTAGTTTTGTTGTAACTTAACGCCTAGCCATCAACATGTGATCTGGAATTAAATTGAATTTCTCCTGACCTCAACCAGGGTCATATATTCCATGCATCTGTCCATGATTTATCCCACTCACTCTAGTTCCTTAGCGGAAATGCCGCTGTCAAGTTGGCCGGTGGCGTTAGGCGTGATGGCTTCGTCAGGACGGCACAAGCTTAATGCTCTCTATCTGATCAAGCACTCTCGACCGCAAGAGCCAGTTCTAACCAGACATTGACTCCAGGTCTCTTCGCGGTCACGCCATTCGACCAATGAAATGGTAATGTCGCGTCCTCAAACATTATTCATCGGGTGCCCGCTCGGGTCGCGCACGTGTTTGCAACCTTGCGCAAGCTCGGTGCATGCGACCAGGAGCTACGCGACAGCCGCCATCGTGGCAGCGCACTCTCCGAAACGCCTTCGGAGAAAAGTGTCGTTCAGAAGTCGCTCGCAGTCGACCGGCCCAGCTTCCTGCTGCCTTGCCGAGAGTCGGTAGGGCATTGGCTCAATCGCAATGGCTTGCGACTTTGTACGCAGCTGAGAATCAATGCAAAAGCCGGTAAAATAGGGAGGGAGAGAGAGAGAGAGAGAGAGAGAGAGAGAGAGAGAGAGAGAGAGAGAGAGAGAGAGAGAGAGAGAGAGAGAGAGAGAGAGAGAGAGAGAGAGAGAGAGAGAGAGAGAAATGTAGCTGAGAAAACCTGAAATGGGGTTCCTAGTGCTGTCGATCTCAGATGGTCTATGATTCATCTTCATGGAGCTCCTCAAAAGACACCTCAGAAGACCAGCACTAACACGCGGTCTATCGGACTACCGGCTGGTTTGTTCGGTATAAGAACGCGAGAGAGCTGATCAGCAGCAGCTCACCGTCCAGAGCCGACCGCCGCGGCAGCTGACGTGAGAACAGGGCGTGCGAGGCCGGCCGGCCGGCCGCCACCGACGGCTCCGTGTTTACACTCGGCCAGTCTGCCGCCGAGGAAACGGTGCCTCACAAATACGTCCGCATACTGAACAGGAGAAACGACGGCAGCACGTCCCTGGCCTCTGTTGGCTGACGACCACAGCGGCCCGGTGTGAGGAGATGCCGGCACACGTGCCCGCTTTGTCACCGAGGAGTGACGCAGTGCGCGCACAATGGAGGAAAATGGACCGATTCGGTGCTGGTTTTGGAGGAAGGAAGTAAATTCTGTGTGCGCGGGTGGTCAATGGCTCACCTTCCAGCAGAAGCCAGTCAGCGGTACTGTTCCAGCAAATGGAATGTGACGCCTGTCCGAAGTACAATCCAAAATCCGCATTCCTTGATGAATGAGTAGAGCACACTTCTGTCTGCGTGTTTTTTTTACAAATGCGCAGATAAATGGCCTGAATCGCTCTGTGTTTTTGCGCGGGATGGGAAGTCAGAGACGTATGCACATCCTGAGGGATGTGGGGTCAAGAGTAAAATTCTTCGGGATGTTACGCGCAAAATTTGCACTGCAGTAACGACTGACGGTCGAGCCCGGATATAGCTCCTCCAACAGCGTCAGTCGAAGTAAAGCGAATCTGTGACACCTGGCGCCGGGGCCGGATCACCTGCCGAAACCGCAGCCGGTTTAAAAAAAAAAACAACAAAAACGGAAAACGGGGAAAACTGGGTTCGAGAACCTGCAACGCTTTCGAGCGTCTGCTGCATCGCAACATGACGTCGAGTCTTCGTCGACGAAGTTAGTGCCTGGCTCTCGTAGAACGTCAGAAAATGCCACGCTTACTTCCAGTGCTTAGGTCACAGTTGGTCACCATACCAGGCGTTTACCGTGGACCTTCATAAAACAATGGTTTTTGTTATTCCTTCCTGATAAAAAATACCAGTTATATGCAAAGAAAAACCGTAAGCATTGCTGAGTAAATTTCACGTATATGACACAACAGTCTGCCAGAGCATGTAGGCCTGTGTGGGAGGCTAGGTTCTCCTGCCCAGAGTGTACTTGGCAGCTCAGCTTTCGTTTGTACAGAACAAGAATGCGCGCCTGCAGCAAAACGGAATGGAATGAAACCGGATCGAAACGTCTCAGACTGTCAAATTATTTATTCTAAAATAATTGTTTTAAAGTACATGGTCTTTTTTCATTTGCATTCTTCGTTTCGTTAGGAGGAAGCAGGCGACATATTTTCACCACTGTTTAATACCAGAAGCAACCTGGCATTACAAGTATTGTTCGGATACATCTGATGAAGAAGCAGAATGTTGAACAGCTTTACTGTCCGCCTCTTAAACTACTACATGAACGCTGTAAAGTATTAACGAGGGTCTGGATCGTCTTTCACAGTGCCTCTTGAAACAACTTTTACGCTCCACTGTTGAAATAAATATCAAAATAAACTACAATGCGCCTAAATAGACATGTAACTGAATGATTACGCCATGAATAAGAAGAGCGGATGGGTGTTTGCAAGCAACCGCAAATTGCTCGTTGACTACGATGTGTTATATGTTTTTTTTCTGCAGGGAAGGCGAGATTGCTTGACGTTTCGTGGCCGAAACACTTAATGCATTGGAGCATTCTAGATTGCGTTTATGAGAGTCACACATTATAATTTTTTCGTTTATGATGGTTGTTTTCTTGGCAGTTTTTCTGGTCTGCTGCGTAACTGGTGAGATTTTTGTCTAATAGTTACGTGTTTTACACCATTGGTACCTAACTGACAATCAGCCACGCCTTTCGTATAACCATAGTAAATACGTGCGTGTACCGTATTATGAAAGAAACAAACCCACTATATTTTGCAATACAAGGAAGAGTTTGTAAGTCAATAGGTGCTCAGTGATTCTCGGCTTTTGCGGGAAGTTAAAAAGGAAACATTTCTTATGCCACCAGTCACCTTAAACGAAGGTTCATAGTGCGTCTTGTAGAGAACTAATGGATTCGTTGTACAGAGAAGCGAGAAATTGAGTTCGAGCGTACGTTTTGATGGCGACATGCAACATGTTGCACGAGAATATGGTCTGACCTAACAAAAAAGAATCCATGGTTGATAAGTACCTGGTGGCTGCAAAAGTACGGTTCTTAGTAAACCGTGCACATCTGCTGTCATAATCCCTAGGCGAAAAAATGCTAAATATGTCAATGCCTTGCGTTGATGTTGCAAACATGCACCTGAAGTGATGTTGGATGACGGCGAGATAGAAAATGGGAAAGATTCCTCCGTATTTTCAAGAGTATTTCAGGCTCTGTCTAAACCCCAAAGCAAGCTTGCTAATCATCGATTAAAATCTTTAACGGAGAGCCGCTTACCTTCGGGGCCATGGTGAAATATTCGGCGAACAGCGGATACTAAAACCCAAGCAGACTCGGCGTCCTTGCACGTTCACGGAGTTCGCAGTCCAAGCTCCCTCACGGTGGAGAAACGCACACGCACACGGCGTCCAGAGCAGTCAGCTGTCGCCGAGAACCACACTCGTCGTGCAGCCGCCCGTGTTCGCTCTCCCGCCCGCGGTCGCACTAGCTGAGCCGCTGTCACTCGCGCATTCGCGCTGTCTTCACCGCCTGCCTTCACCTCTGCTGCACCGCTGACCACCTCGAGCACCGGCCAGTCGGCGCTGCGGCAGCTCGGCGCTGGTGGCAGCTCAGCGCGGCGCGGCGCGCCCGGGACTGGACCGGAGCTGGCGCGGCCCGTGCGCACCTGTCCGCCGCCGACAGGTATCTGGCCGTGCGGCCGGCCGCCGCCGAGAGTGAGAGTGGACGGCGCCGGACAGAACAGCCGCGGGGAGTGCGGGCAGAGCGGTGGAGCGGGCAGAGTGGCCGCAGAGGGCGCGGGCAGAGCAGCGGAGCGGGCACAGGGTGGCGACGGATGAAAACGTTCAGAGACGGAATATTGTGTGTGAGATCGGGTACAGGGGAGCTGGCGATGGACCCTCCGACATTGCCAGAACGACGAGCGGATAGAGGATGGGAGAAGCCAAGATCAAGCAGCTTGGCAAAAATGGGGGAACTTCGAAACCCAGAGAATATGGACCTTGCGGTACAAAACAAAGCGCAATGTAGGCATGTAAGGCACCCAACGAAAACGGAACTATATTCTGGATGGCTTGCCCAACAAATTGTGTGTTTCTCAAACCCAAAGTCATCGGGCTGGTTGGATCATTAACCTCAAACAGTTCGTCACAGCTTATTCTGAATTAAAAATAATCGGCGTGCAGCAGGCGGTACCTGCGGGCTGAGTACGGCTGGCGGATGGCTCTAAAAACGCACGGAATCAACTGGAAAAGTTAAAGGCAAGCACAGGAAAGGCACAATAACCGATTGCTATCGGTCTTCTGTAAGTTAAACAGGCACAAAAACGTTAAGACAAAATGGCCAGACCGGCCACATACCACACATCTTCTACATGAGTTTGACAACCGATGCCATAGTTACGTGAGGCAATGAACACACTCGACATGACTTTGATTTGGTACCGTTGCTTTAACTTCAAACGACCCAGAATGCTTCACAACACTGTCTGAGAATAAGACTGTTCTGGGTCGGCTCCACGGTTACGTATATGATTCATCACGTAGATCCCGTTAGGTACCTTCTTGCGCTGCCGTGTGAGGAAGAAGGTACCGCCGATTGTGTTGTAGACAATGTGGGAGATGGTGGTGTGAGGGAGGGTTGCGTGCTGTGAAAAGACCTATGGTTGGCGCTTCTCGTTAGGGAAAATGTGGCAGAACTAATCGGAAATTTTCGCCGGCACATTACAGATTACGTGGGATTCTTGGAATTTCATGATGTAGGCAGTATTGCAAGGAAATGGTCATCAAACGGTCGCACTGGAAAAGTGCCGCTAGACTAAAAATCGACATGGTCTTCTGAATTCAGCTCGTAGAGTACCAAAAACGGGTGCAGGCAGCACAGGTGCCCCTCGATCGTACGGTGAACGAAGCTTTGCACACGTGAGGCCGGCACGAAAGCGTCTGAAAACTGCACCTGCCAATGGCAGAAGGATAGTGATTTTGAACACAGCGCAACTTAATGTGGACGAACCTTTTGCGTAGTCACGAAGTTGCGCTAAAAAAACCTTTGAAATATAAACTTTTATCCGTACTTACCGGACCACATAAATGTTGATCTTCAGGACGAATCATTTTTTATCTGCCCGAATGCGTAACTTTCCAGAATAAAGTTGTGGTAAGATGAGTCTGTCCAGGCTGTAAGGTAGCAAATACAAGTTTCGGATCGCCAAATGTGGTGTTCGGCAAAGGTTAACCGTTGCAAAGGTTAACACTGACTCAAAAATGAAGAATTAGATAACTCAAAGACGAGTCTCATGAAAACTTATGTGTTACGACAGTAAAGATAACTCTCAAAGGCACAAAGGTCAGGGAATGTGACGACCCAGAAATGGTCTTTCTCCTCGTCACAACGACCTGTGCCTCCAAATGCCATCAAGCTTATCCCCAAACAGGCAGCATCGGTCGGCCCTAATCACCGATGGTGCAGCACGTTAAGCGGGTATCAGTAGCGCACACCGGCTGGCGATCTTCAGCAGACAGTGACGGCCAACAGGCGGCGGCGGCAGGCCCGGTCTGGACACGGCCGTCTGATGGCGACCGGACACTGTGGCCCGGTCCACGGCTCGGGCCGCACGACCTACGGCTGCAGCCGTTATCTGACCACGGCTCGCTGCCGGCCGTGGCCGCGTCATTACGCGCCACCGCCGGACGCCGCAGCCGGTCACCGCTGTGACGTGATCCATCACCGAGCCGGGCCCGGCCCCCGCGGCGCCGCCGGCGCTAACGGTGCCGCACCGAGGACCACAGACTGCCGGCAACAGACTGACGACTGAGGACTGGAGACTGCCGGCAGCAGACTGAGGACTGAAGAATGCTGACAGCAGAACTAGGGGCAGGAGACTGAGGATGGCAGACTGAGGTCTGGAGACTGTCGGCGGCGACTGAGGATAGCAGATTGAGGGCGGCGAATTGAAGACAGGAGTCTTCAGGCGAAAGACTGAGGACTTCAGACTGAGGTCAGATGCGATCAGGAGTTGATTTATAGTGGAGGGCATCTACACAAAACCCAAGATGCAAAGGCGTAGTCTTCCGTGATGGCTGTTTCTGCGTTCACCACGGACAGATTGAAGGAGGACCAATTTGATCGAGTCCATGAAAAGGTGAAAAATATTCCTGATGAATATGTTCGGTTGGTTACTGGGTTATTTCACGAGCTCTCGACTTCCAGGGTCGTTTCGCGTCGCAACCCCTCACGCCGGTTGTCGCGAAGGACGGCGAAATGTCGCTATTACCCGGACGCGAACCGGGGACGTTTTGGCCACAAGGCGAGCATGGTGAATGTGTTCGAAACTAAGTCCAAAGTCAATGAGCCCATCGCAAAAATCAAACTATGTTTTACATGAGAAGCGCGAAGCGCCCCTTCAAAACAAGGCAGTCCTGACGACTGCGCACTTTTCTTCAGAAACTGCGGTAAGCATCGCGCGTAAACATTTCTCACGGTGACGGTGGCACTCGTTTAAACCTCACTCACGCTAATAGTTTCCGGTCAGTGGGGTCATGCGCAGTTCGGAAGCGTAATTTAAGTGATCAATAGACAGTGAATTAATCATTTACCAGGAGGTCGCAACCCCAATGAATACCAATGGAAAAGGTTTAATGGAACCTTGACAATAAAAACAAGTTCATGTCTATGTGATTCTGGGTTCAGCCTCTTAGGCTCTAGCCTCTTCGATCTCCAGTGCACATCGCGACTAGAAATGTTCAGTTTGTAAAAGGAAAAAAACATCGGCATCTCTCCTAATGACTCTGACCAGACCATACTTGTCAATGTCACCCAATCGAAGGCGCAGACGTCAATAGTTCCAGAAATAATGTGGTTCTTCTGACTTCTACCTATCTGACATTATCGCGATCCTATCAGAGCGCAACTGTTACCCAACCTATCAGAGCCGTTAAATGAGATATGCTTGGACTCACGAACTACACGGATACATTGAGTTACGACGAAAAATGGCATGAAACTATTTCAACGGTGTCATAGGTTCCATAGAAGTTACATTGCACTGTGATACTATTGCACTGAGAGATCCCCGATCGAGCATAAAAATTCGTTTTCTCCAGTTGTTCCGTCGCAGGGAATCCTATCAGAGAGAGATAGCGCTAGAATAATCTATAATTTCCGAAGGGACTGTTTGCTTAGTTTAACGTTTGAGTTGCTTGCTTTAGTCATAAGAGTTGTTTTTTCTTTTAATTTCTTTGCTACCGAATTTATTGTCAAACACCATTAAGCCCACGTCAGGATTTTATGCGCTGTGTCGTTCTCGTGAGAGCTCTAACTCAGGCTTATGTGCGTGAACCATGTCCGATGGCCTCCCAGCACGGATTCCATATCCTCTTTGACGTCTTACTACTCCACCTCCACTGAAGGTCATAACCGACCGGCAGGGCTGTGGTCGGCCGCGTCTGAGAGGAGAGACAGCGTGGGGTCGACGGCGTCGGCCGGCGTCACATGCGTCCAGCTCGGCGACACAGCGCCGGCGGCGGCGCACGCCCCTCTCGGGCCGGTCCGCGTTCAAGGACCCTCCAACTTAATGAAATCTCTTCATCAGAGGACGCGTAGTGGGGTGCGCCGAGCCGCGGTGAATCGTGGGCGGCGGCCGGCGCCGCAGACGGCAGGGGACTCCGGTCACGGCCGCCGGAGCCGTGCTGTACCAGGCCCGGGTCACCCGCACCCGCCGAGCACATCAGCTGCCGACCGGGCCCGGGACACTGGTGACTGAGCTCGGCGGCGCGGCGCCGTGTGAAAGATGCTGCCGATTGGTGATAGGCTTAAACGAGAACGCTGCTTTATTTGGCATAAGAATAGCTTTGCTCTTCCCACGCTTTTGACTGATTATTGGCCCTTTCCATGCATGTTGTTTTTTGTGGTATGCGACTTTGTCTAACAATGGGAAACCCATTCCATCTCGAGGCTCATTTCTCATCATAGTTGCAAGTTGTCCTCTTATATAACAAATATCCCTCAATCAGGCGCCAGTCCAGGATTCGGAAAATAGGCAAAGGTCAGAACGGGATACGGGGCCTTCTGAGCTCGTCGAAGCTTGCGTAATTCCAATCATTTTCTAGAAGAAAGAAGAAACGTAAAAGAAGAAGGCGCGTAAGGCGCGTGCCCCTAAGCCCCTCAACTGGATCCGCAGCGTCCCAAATCACCCTGCACTTGAACGCCGTTCCGTTGAGGGTGCGCCCCTTGAGAAGCGTTGCTGGACGGCTGACCGTAGCGCCATCTGACGGTCGACTGCCGGGCCGACCAGAGGCGGGCCGTACTAGATCGTGTGCCGTGGAACCTGCGCCTCCTACCGCCGTTAATGGCGCCATTTCTATGCGGCCGGCGGTGGCGGGAACAGAGCGTCCGCGGCGGCCGGCTGCAGCAGGGACAGCACGACCTGACGGAGGGCTGGAGAAGGGACAACAGGATCTGAAGGCCGGCTGAATCAGGGACAGCAGGGCCCAATGGACGGATTCAGCAGGGACAGTACGACCTGACGGACGGACGGAGCAGGGACAGTAGGGCCACGACCGGCTCGACCCTCACGTCCATTAGGGACACGCCTCCCCCTCCGGATCCGGACCCGCGGTGCAGCTCGGAAGGGCATGGTCGGCGAGAAGGACGGCGATGAAGGGGTTGACGGAGAGGGGTCGCTTATCCAGCCCCATTGTTACTCGAGACGAGTGGCGGTGCGTCGGCCAGAGGCAACTGAAGATGACCATAGAGACATAAACGGTAATGGATTATGCAGAACTGCGAAGAAAACAATTTTGTTTCGCCGGAAAAAAACAAGGCATTAATTGCCCAAAAAGATGGGCGGCATTTGCGACATGACAATGAAGAAAAATCGTGCAACAACACCTGCAGTGGCACATTGCCTTGCAATGAACACTACTCAACCCATCAGCCAAAATAAACATGCTGTAAACAAAATGATGTTTCTTAATCGCGCGACGTCCGCACGTGGCACGTGCTCCCCGCGAGGTCGAATATACACTTAGCGTACCTCAGCACGCAACAGCGCAGGCAGCCTGTCGCGTCCACCACATCTGTCCAGTGCAGACGGTGCGTGTCGCTCGTCATCGCAGAACCTGCGCCGGCCAGCTCCTGGCGAGAGATCGCAGCCGCCGTCGCCGGTGATTTAGGGCCACCCGTCTACTACGAGTACGGGTCCGGTGTCCTCGCGCGGGCCGTGACCGATGATAAATCGCGGCTGACGTGCTCCTGTGGTCCGCACCCGCTTTGTTGCCTCTCCGGAAGCGATTACCTCATTGATGCTCGATCGAATTCGCCAAATGGTTTTTGCAGCAGAGCGAACGTTTTCCATTCGCGTGGCACGGTCTAGCGGACCTGCAGCGACCACAATGGTGCTGATGTAAATGACTTGTCGTCGTACAAAGATTCCGCTGCAAACTTTGGCATCGTATGGTGGTGGCCGACGTCATGCAACGACCCCACTGCTCATGCGATTGGGGCTAGCTTGGGGAACGCGTCGCAGTTGCCCTAACCGCGATGATGTCAGCCGCTGTTTTATGAATGGCCCAAGTTATATGTTATGGGTTTTTGTCCTACTGTGATTAATCTGTTATTGCCTGACTGCGTCACAGGCGCAGACCGTGCAGTTTGGCAATTAGTACTGGACGGGCCTCCCATTCATTGATGGCTGCGGCTGCAGACCAGAAGCTTCCTGGTGCGCCATGGGCGGAACGTCAGCAAGGTAAAACGTCCTCCTCACCACGTCGGGACTGAAAATCAAGGCAGTTCCGACAACGACGCCCGTGTCAATCATAGGCAATTACCTCGTCGAATTGTATCTGTCGATCAGAATAACCCCTCACTCCTTCGCGGAGTGAGGGACTATTCCTTTGGCTTAGTCTCGTTTTGATACTGCGCGCTTTTGTCGGAGATCATGCGGACTGCTTCCCAGGGGCTCCCGTACCCGGCTTTTAGCCTCGGCGTCTTCTTCGCTAAGTGGGTGATGTCTGAGCTCTCTGGGCTTTTTTCGGCTCTGTGTTGGGTAACAGTCGGCTCTTTTCTGTGCAGGAATGGAATCACTTTTGGATAAAGATAGAGACCTTGAGTTCTGCCATAAACTAATGACGGGGTGCGTCACCGATACCACCCAGAACAAATCGAGCAGTCCGTAAGAATACGACCCAGTCTCGTAGGCCGACTGGGAAGACATCCTGGAAAACTGGACGCAATGTATGATGATATGATATGATGATATGATATGATATGATGATATAATATGATAAATGAACCTAAAATCCTGATGGCCAGCTATCTTTTAGTAAACCCCGGCAGCGATCTTCGCACGAAGGCTCGCCAACCGGACCACGAAACTCTAGGACACCCTCCAAAAACAAAAGAGAGGAAATATTGTTCCCAGGATGTGATGCAAACATTAAATGTTTAAGCCCTAGCCAGTACAGCGGAGAGAAGGGCTTAAAGACTGGTACAGAGCGGTCCAACGTTCCTGAGCTTGTCTGCGAGTTTCCTCAGAACGGCCATCTGGTGGCTCTGAAATTTTCGTGGCCGAGATTGCCATCTGCTTTGCATGCTCCATGTTGGGTAATGAATTGGGAAATTGGAGATCAAGACCTTGGTAGATCAAATAACTATTGGCTCTTTCTCGAGAGCATGCCACGGAGAAATCCCGATACGGCGACGGACATCATTGGATATAAAAAGTTTTAAGTCATTTACAGCATTCTGTACATCTTATGCATGTTACCAATGGTGTAAGTGACCTCCGCACTTGAGTCCTTACTTTGGGCAAGGTCGTCTTAGGTCAAAATCGTAAACTGGATTTACCGACATTTTCTAACCTTTTTTTGGCTTTTGAAACGTCATGATGTAATTGAAATCACATATTTTCACAGAAACAGCAGTTTAGAACTTTGTTCTTTGTCAGACGTCGTTTAGGGCACATAAATATATATATATATATATATATATATATATATATACGTCATATATGTTACATCATTCAATGGCATCCAGTGAAGACCAGAGTCTGCTGACATGAAGCCCGTGGTCAGAAGGCCGCGTTACTCGCTCGTTTGAGTTTCACTGCTCTATCCTGTCAGGTCTGGAGATGGCTGGGTAGGTTGTATCAACCAGTCTTTTCGGAGATGGGTCAGACGAGGAAATGGCCGGCTTGTCCAAATGATAAATACTGATGAGGCTCAGCCAGCCACGAGAAGATCGGTATACATCAACTGGTGGCAGGAGGGTAGGAGCGTTGGGAAAAGGTATGGCCCTCCAAAGGCTATAACTCATGGTTACCTAAATCACCGCTCATTGCTTGAAAATTCGTAAAGTGCCCCCGAAAATATCGAACTAAAACAAAACGCTTATCATTGCACATTTTCTCACGCGTTGTACCTTTGTTCATCGTTGAGCAAAGGTACGCTCTGTCACTCTGACAGCAATGAGAGTTGGGCGCAGGACGTTCCGATTCCTAGTTTGTTGCTGGTGGTCTCTGGCCAAACCTGTTTGGCGAGCACAGCCTGCTTCGCTTTACACTGGACATTTACATGCATTGACATAAACTTCACTAACCCTGCAGCAGTCCAAGGTATCGCGCCATGAATGGACTTATTATATGCATCACGCGGTCTATCTGTCTTCATTGTCCAAGGCACTAAAAGTATGGTCGGGTTGTGCATTATAAAGACATTTGGATTGCATTGCAACGACAACATGTGGATTCCTGTAAGAAATAATGTCTTCTGTGAAGTCAGTTGTAATGATGCAACAAACTCTATCGGAGACTTCCTCCACTGCTCAGTTCTCGAGCTTTGTCAACGACGAGCTTCGAAGCACTATTTTTTTTCAAACCTCTTTTTGAAATTAGTTTTAACACGAGCTACCTCGCTCTGTAGTAAGCAAAACATAATATGTGGACCATAACGTAGCCCATATGATACAGAAGTTTGATATGAGATTAAATTTGGAATGCCCTCTGAACGTACGACATTTTGATGTAATACATTACATAGAAGTGGCTTCGAGCTAAGAACGTGCACACGCAAGGAACCGAACGACCTTGATGGCCACGTTGAAGAAAAATGTGTTGGATGAAACGATTTAACCAGAGGAACACACTGGACTGAGGGAAAACAATGTATGCTCAAACAACAACGATGACTGAGACCATAGACTTCTCTCTATTTATACCTATACCCAAGTCTATGCTCAGACCGCACCATAAACAAGCGAATTATGTGCTGGAAAATCTGTTTCCAAAACTATTAATGGATTATGAGCTGTATCATCGGTGGCTGTGCTGGACGAACTGAAAGTGTCGACATCACTGCTTCAACATTAATGGCAACCCTCTGGGTCAGTAGATACCCCTGCTCGTCACACTGGCAACTGTGCTTGACGGCAACCCTCTCTAAGGAACAATTTCTCGAATGTTCATTGTCACGGACGCTGACAGAGCGTATTTGGTGGCCTTGCTGGATTGGCCGGACAGTCTTTTGCCGGCAGTGCGCAATGCCCGAAGCCATCCACCTCGTGGATGGCTTGGAGGTATGTCGTGGTGGTAATGTCAGAACTCAAAAAGCGGCCATGTCGACTTCGTGCGATGGCTGGCCGTTGACGGGTTTCAAGCTCCGTTCCAACCTGACCTCTCTGAGATGCTGCGGCGTGATACATTTGCGACGCCACACCTGAGCACCTGTCACACCTGGTAAGGCGACGAATTCGACCCTGGATTGGCCGGATCCGGGGAAGATGGTCACTCTAATGCACCGCCGGCCGTCAGTGCAGGAGAAGGTCGCTGCACACTCTGCCCAGCAACAGAGCCTCTGGAGGAAGCGCCGAGAAGCCGTGTTGCGGGCGACGCGGTCAGGAGGGACGCCACAGCGAGCAGGACGGCGACGGACTCATCCGAGAGCTCTCAGTGCCGCTGCCGCCGCCGCCGAAAGTGGTCTG
This sequence comes from Capitulum mitella, assembly GCA_030062745.1. Classification (NCBI taxonomy): domain Eukaryota; kingdom Metazoa; phylum Arthropoda; class Thecostraca; order Pollicipedomorpha; family Pollicipedidae; genus Capitulum; species Capitulum mitella. Next base: position 16,736,858 of record CP099843.1, read on the forward strand.
TTGAAAATGCGGTGTTTCTTGATCGCTCAACATTCCAGTTTCCGACTGAGATCTTCCAGCGAGATATCAGCCTCGTGACATCACAATCAGGACCTGAAATAGGGTCTCAAAGGCATGAAGTAATGAAACAAGAACAGGCATTCCATCGGAATTAGAAACACAACTGCTCAAAGAAACTGAAACCAAACAAAAAAAAACAAAAAAAAAACGAAACAAAACAAAAAACAAACCAAACAAAACCAAACCACTTGTCTTCCATCCCGACGTGGAGACAAGTGATGAGATAATGTCCGTTTCTAGGCGTCGTATCGCTCCCAGTGTCTGAGAACTGGGAAGCATTCTCACTTCGAAGCATGTTATCGCAGTCGGTACTTCCTCGCTCAGACTCTGAGAGTAACCTCACTTACGATTTGGAGACCGCGGAGTCTGAAAAACTTCTCCATCTCTGAATCCGAGACATCCCTACCGTCAACGTTACCGAACTCCGCGACATTGAGGCCGTTCAGGTCTAAAAATCTCACTTCCCACTCCCACGTCGATCAATTCTCGTACCGGAGTTTGGAGCCTGTCTCGGCCTCGGGAACCGTGCCTTCCGCGCTGAGTGCGGACCCTTGTGCTGCCGGCCTGGTTCGGAACGCTGTCTCCGCCGCCGACTCGCTGCCGGCGGCCGTGGGAGCGCGCCGCCAGCCGGCGGCAGAGCAAACAGCCGTGTTGGCTCAGCGGGCAGTGGCCGTGCATGAATGTTGGGTCCGACAGAGCGGCCGAAATCCCGTCTGGTCCAACCGCCGCTCCTGGCAGCGATCCCGGGGTCAGGGTCCGGCACGCTGTCTTACAAATGCCGATACTACGTCACCAAAACCGACGTCCTGCCCAGGCGATTAGCACTGACGAAGCCCTGGGCAAATGAAACCTGTAGAAAAAAACATGGCCAGTTACAGGCTTCAGCTGAAGGAAACTGTCCAGAAAAGACATTGGTAAACCTTAAGATTCACGTGATATCAATCCAAACAACTGAAGAAAGTAACATCAAAACAACTAGAGGTGATTACAAAGACTCAATGGAGCGTTAGCCCACCGATCACACTCACAAGGACATTTTAATATCGTGATTGGCACTAGACTTGAGGTCTTGGCAACGCAGTCATCGTCGACGACAATACCTTCTAATTCGGTCAAACTCCGCCGCGCGCCACAAACCGCTATACACTACCCACGAAGCATGTACTGCTAACCAACAGCGGCGTGCAACACGGACCGGCGACGGCAGCGACCGCTCTGCCGAGGGCCGTCTGGGCGGAGCCGGAATGATCCAGGCGTCGGTAATGACTCTGATTAGCGCGGCCATCACTCAGTCGGGACGAGAACGGCGGCCATAAAGCGGCCGTCGGTGGCCGGCGCCGCCCGGCGTCTGCGCCCGCCCGGCGGGGCGCCGCTCCGTCCGGCCGCCGCCTGCGTCCCGCGGCGCCGGCCGACGCGCCGGAGACGGCCAACGCCGCCGACGGGACGACGCGCCTTCCCCGGCCGACGCCGAACCCCCGTATCCCTCCCCCGCACACCACAACGACGTCACACAGGGCCCGGTCTGCGTATCGGCCGAGCGGCGGCATCGGCGCGGCCGGCGCACGCGACCCGTTCGTCATCCGGCGCTGGTGTGACCGACTGGGACCGTAACGGCGGCCGTCCGGTCAGCGCACCACCTCTTCACTCCGTGAGATGGCACCGAGCCATGATCAGCGGCGCGGCATGCACTTGGCTGTGATTTATGGCGCGAGAGGCGGTGCTGCATCCCGGCCGGTATCACCGCGGACTGGCACTGGCGTCCGCCGGCCGGCCGCCGCCCCTGCGGAAGGCAGGGCAGGAGCCGCAGGCTGGGATGTTCTGGGAACGTTTAAGTCTCATGGCGACGTTCCCCGGGTCTAGCGGAGACACACCGGGTCTAGCGGAGGCGAGAAGGGTCCGTTGTGAAGGCATGGTGCGGTATCAGGTGCCTGAAGCTTCCCGGAGCTAAATTTAAGTTCTCCTAGCAAAGTGCAGGGCTCGTGGAGACATACAGAAACCCCGGGAGGCTCTGCAAAGCCCCAAGGTAAAGGATGATACTCATGAAACCAAAGAGAAGTTCGTGAGAACTCAACATTAAAACATCCCTCAAGCACTTCATTTCCCACAAGGAGTGAACGAACAACAGGAAAAGAGAGTTTTAACCCTATTCCGCAAGGCCAAACAATATAGCCGAATTCCCGCAGGGAGCGGGAGTGGTTCGGCTCCCCAGAGGATTCGAGAGCTAATCCGATTTTACCGCAACAAACGGCAATCGATCCGCCATGACGTAAACTGCATTTTGTTTTCTAAACAAGTCTTCAGAATCCGAAAGAAGTTGATACAGGGCTGCAAAGTCAAAGTGATGTCGTTCGTCAATTTGCTATATCTAAACAATATTTTTGGATTTGTTAGAACTCCGCTGTCTATCGGACGTTTTTGATGTCTTAGTCATGAATCGAGAGCTTGTAGATGGGACTATTACCATTGGTCCATACATCTTAAATTTTTAGAAAACTAATCGGCGTCCACAGGGTTTTGAAAACGGGGCACTACTTTTTCAAAGCCAAATTAACAAAAAAAGTGAGAACACTTCTTAGCTTTTATTAGTCATGTTACACCGAGGGACTATTAATCGTATTAAATTATGTAATGCTAGCATAGACGGCACCAGGGACATGATAAATGGGAACTGCCACGACCATATCGTCATCACGTCAACTTACAACCTTTGATTTTAAACGACCCTCCAATGACCTTAGAACCACATGGTTCCATATTGTTTGAAAACGTTTTCATTCATTTTAATTGACTATTTCCAAAATTACAGCTTATGACTGTCGTGATATAGGGTACGCGCCATGACATTTTAGATCGTAGCTCCGCGACCCAACCTGACATCAACCTGGAACTTGATACACAAACAGAGGACACCTTTCTAAGTCATAAACTTTCTGGGTTTTGCATGTGGAAAAGTAACATCAGTATATCCCACATTATTATATGTACTAAGATCTATATAATGATTTGGAATAAAATTAATAATAATAATCATACATTAATATAAGTCAAATTCTGACTCTTGACCTTGAACTGACCCCACAAATTGACTTAAGATTAACAAAATCATTTGTGTATGCTTGCTCAGTAATTTATTATGCGTCCATGTAATGTTTTAGGCTCTATCTTAAAACCTATTTTTGGCGGTTATTTTTCTTTTACCTTCAGCAGTGCCAAAAATGGCCTGAGGTACCTCTCAAAAATTTAGTCTGGTCTTCGTCCTTGAGGAAAATAAAATTGCAATATTTTCCTTCAGTACGTAGATCAAATAGGTAAAAAAAATGCCCAAGTTTCGTACAGCTGCATCAAAAACCCTAGAAATGAGGGACGAATTTGGCCCTCCCCCAGCGGAAATAAAGTTAAACACCCCCACTTGAACGACGGTCAAAGTCGTAAGGCTACGAACGTCTTTAAATGGTATGATAACTGAGAAGTTTAGACTACCGTCTCCCGAACGAAATCCAACACGCTACCAGACTCCTCGAACAGGCAGGACAGGAATGCAGTCAACCAATGGAGAAGGGCGGCTAGGCTTTAACCAAAATTTCCCAGAAACCGATCTAGTTCCTCGGCCTGAGGCAGTCGGTTATGACGGGAGTTTCCGGGGTCACTAACGGCTGCCGGACGCCGCTCCTGGAGACTGCTTTCATGGGAGAGTTAAATACACATCCGATGGTAAGTGGTGTTCGTTTAAATTTTCCGACAGGTGGTTTCCACAAGAAGTTTGCGCTTAGTTAAATTTGTAGCAAATTGACGAACGACATCATTTTCATGTGCATACACCAGTTTAATTTATCATCGCCCATGCAAGTTAAACGATATACTGTTCACTAGATTTGATATTTCAAGGGACACTTTCTTAGGCATTTTGCGGCTCTTTACGCACTATATGCACGACAGAAACCTCACAGACCTCATTCCCGACGGGAAGTTCTGATTTCCAAGAACAAAACAGATTTGTCTTTTTTTCGGAATACCGCGAGATGTTTCTTATCTTCTTTCCATTGCGCTCTGATCACATTAATTCAAGAAAACCAATGCATTTATTTTCCTCCAGAAAAAACCCAGGCCATACACCGAGATATCATTTATTTGTCCCAACTTCGCGTACCAAATTAGAAGCGCCAGCCCATGGAAAGACGGTACCGGAAACGTCGTCGGCGGCCTAATAGACTCGGCAGGTAGTCCCAAATATTTATCTCTCCGGAAAAGGCCTGTCGCGTCGCGCCGGCCTCTGGTGTGCGTATCGGAACTCCATCAGCTCAGCGGGAAGGGCGCAAGCTGGCGGCCGGAAGATCGAAGCGTAACAGCCACCGAACGCGCCAAAGCTCCGTCAAGGCCGCGGCTGACATGTGACCAGCAGCTGACGCACTCAAAGGACGACTGAAAGCGCGATGAATGATGTTGCACTGATAAATGTAAGACTGACAACCGGGAAAGACCACAGGCACATGCATATCAGCAGGTAACTACTCGCTGCAAATTGTAAATCCAGTCGTGTAGGTGGGCATCATTCTTTCATTACCCGTCACGAGCGGTACTTTCCATATTTGGTAAGAATCGTCTTTTTTCGGCCGACTTCCCACCCTGGTGACATCAGCACGTCACGGTAATGACTGCATCAAAGGAAATGATGTGTGCATAAGTCGATAAACCCATTGGTCTTGGTTTAGGCTAAGCTGGGTGTTAAAATACAAATATCACAAAAGTTTGATATCATTCCATCCGCATTAAACGGTTTGAGACATGAATGTTTTTGTTAATTCGATGCACTAGCCGAGTCTTCTAACAAAGTTAATCAATGGTAATGGGAATACACTATGTTTATCGTTGATCACGAAAGTTTTTTGGGGGCCTCTTCAGCATTTTTAAGATGTTTTGAACAGTAATTTCATGTTGCCCTGCGCTCGTGCATGCAGCAGGAACTCTGGCATTGCCGATTGTTCTTGATATACCCAAATATATTTTGAAACAGTTCTTGCTTCATTTTTGTTTTTGATGCACAGACGTTACTGAAAAATAGTACGCTTTGGAAACAAAAACCTACCACTGTAATAAACAAATACATTGAGCCAAAATAACCACTTTGCAAACAACCGACTGCAACAGTCTCCTGGGATCTTCTAAAGCTAGGAAAGTCACTCACGGGACACGCACCCACACGGCCAGATGACTCACAGAATCGTTCCGGAAGTCAGACTGAGACATCGACAAAGCCCTCCGTCAGTTGCCGCCACGTTCCCACAGCCGTGAACCTGCGTCGTGAATTCTCGTCAGTCGGCGACTGAGACGTGAGGCCGACTTCCAAGCCTCTCTCCACCCTCGCCCGCCGAGAAAGGTCGGCATCCTCTGAAGTGTTTCAGCTCGGTGCAATCGGCGCCCATCTGAGGCAAGTCGGCAAAAATGCGGTTGCAATTTATGAGGAGATGCAAGATACGGCCTGCGGCGCGGCCCAGGGGCCGGCCGACCAGCATCCTTTGCGTGACAGCCGGTAAATGGTTGCCGTTTGGCGGAAAACACTTTTGTAACAAGACTGTCGATCTCGATCCATACCAGCCCGTCTGAAAATCCCCGTCTGATGACAGTGGACAGAGAAGTAAGTCTGGGTTCCAGTTACTGGTTATATTCCTCAAATAATGTACCAGTGGTTCGATTATTTACACAAACTGCTGCCGTAATTGTTTCAAATCATGTAGATGACGTCCCGCGAAACATCATTATTAGTCTTAATATACTCATAACAAACGAGAAGTGTCGACGCCTCAAGTGCATTTCCATGCTGTTGTATCTGCCGTTTATTGTCAGATATTTCGGCGCCCTATCTGACATGCTGACCTCTGTGTCTGTGGCTGCCCGGCGTAAATGGCAAACCTCTGCCCTTGCTAGACTGGACAGCTTTGAGAACTCTCCGAAACCCGTGCAGGATTCCGCTTCAGCTGCCTCTGTAGAGTCTGTAGATTTTCCAGCGGGCAAAGGTCTGAAGGCCTCGCCGGGCTCGCTCCTTATTTCCACAAAGCTAGGATATTGTCCCTAGACCAGTTTTGGGTTTGTTTCACGATGTGAGTCGGTGCCCCATCCTGCATGGAGTTCACAATGGATCTCACAGGTACCCTTTTCCTTTTTTTGAAGGACGGAGCTGATTCTGGCAACACAGGTGATGGCTTGCTCAAGGCACTTCTCCAGGACCTCTGCGATGTGGTGCGCTGTGTCGACGCTCTGTTTCTGTGGAAGAATATACTATATATAAGATTTTGATAGCTGATATATAAGATTTTGATATAATATATAAGATTTGATATAATAGATAAGATTTCGATAGTTCCGAGGCTTTTATTGCACTCCGGCTCATGATCTCAGAAGGGTCCTTTAAAACTGAAACTAAGCGAAACTGAAACAACACCCTGCTTAGACAGCTACGGTATCCCAGATGGTGTTCGTCGGACGCGCCTCGATGACCTCAGAATTATCTGGTGCCGTTATCTGGAGACCGCACTGCTGTACGTCGCTCAACAAGTTGTCCCCGAGCTGTCAACAGGTGTGCCCAAAACGCCGCCCTCTCTAACTCCGACTCTGTAATCGCAGCGGTGTCAACCGACGCTTTAGCCAAATTATCCTCTTTTTGTCGGCTTACGCAAGGCGTCGGCAGACAGCGGGCAACACAAAACCTCGGCTGAAGGGGGCGGAAACGGAGGCAGGACGGCCGGCTCGCCCCGCCGCCGCTGTTTTGCTGCCTCAGTTGGCGTGATGGGACGGCTCTGCCCCTCTTGACGCTGGACACGAGGCCCGATTAGGCTCGCGGCAGTCACGCAACTCACGCGGCGGCACACAGGACAAACAGCGCCGGCCACTATCGGCTCTACAACGCCTCTTTCTGAGCAAACGCAGTGCTCTTGACTGGGATCGTATTCTGGTTGTGCTTGGACGATAAGGCGGGCTGGCGACTTAGCTGGTGCTTCAGGTTGGACCCGATGCTCTTATTTGCTGACAGACGGGCCTGGCGCCCGCGGTGATGCCATGAAGAGGTCACGCTTCTCACCCACGCGTCGTCGCTGCGAATAAAGCGGCGGCTGGGTCACGGCAAGGTCGTGACCGGTGAACTTTTGGCCGGCGTGTTCTAACCACTGTGCAATAGAAGAGTGTAGGGGTTGACCTACCAAAGTATGTTTACGGCCAGCCTCTGTTTAACGCGGAAAGGCCAGCTGTTCAGTGCACGTGGAACATCACGGCTTATTTTTGATGTACAGCACATCTCGCTTTAATGTACAGAAAATGTGTTGTTTGTGGCTGAACCAGAATTACTTTTGTCATGTACTCAGCGGCGTTCGTTTCGCTTCATCCTTTGGTTCTAATCTGGCCCAACATGGATCTGCGAAAGAAATCTTCACACAATACAAAAAACGAGTCCCCATCGTTAGTATGCTTTTTGCATCAGGTTTCCACGTAAAAGCGATGCTACTGATGGCATAATTTCGCCGACACACGACTATACCGCATTGCATGCTGCTGATGGGCAGTTTTCGATGAAAATGTCGAAATCGGAACCAGAACCATGCAGCTCGCTGTGCCATAGGTGTACCCGGGTCTGGCTGCTCCGAGCCCCGAGTTCGCCGGCATTGCGGAAGCCCTGTCACCTATATCCGTCGTGTTTTTTGTTTGTAAAATCCCATGCTGCAGTTCATTACATCTATTCCGGTGAGATTAAGCGTAGGGGCAGGTTATTCGCGACAGGTCACGTGGTTGTGGAACTTGTATCTCGCCTACTCTTGGAATAAATGTACCCCACCTTGGTGGTCATTAATCAATTTAGCCGACACTCTCTATTCCTGCCAGGGTGGCGTGCCCCTTCCGTTTGAATCATTCCCACCTCTAACATTGCCTACGGGCAGGCCTTCGCGGCGAACGCGCCACCCCTGCGCCGTTTTGGCCTCGGGAGGACACGCTCCGGCTCTTCCGCCGCCGCCGGGCGCGGCCGCCGGCAATTCGCCGCGGCCGCGCTGAAAACGTGCCAGATCGACGCTCGGTGAGCGATGACCGGCCTTCGTCGGCGCCCCTCTCACGGGAAGAGCGGCAGCTGACGCCGGAGTGGGAACGGGGACAGGGACGGACCGCGGAGACGGCGCGAGGCACGGAAACGGTGGCCGGAACAATGGACGGAACAGGTACCGGAGCAAGCACTGGCACGGGGATCGAAACATGAGCCGGGATGACGATCGAAACGGAGATCGGGAACGCCGGGCAGAAATGCTAGATGCCGAACATGCGTTGCTCGATAACGCAACAGCCTCGATTGTGAGGGACTAAGTCGCGTATCATCCTGGTACGTTTTAAAATTCTTAATCTGAACAAAAAGCTGGGAAGCCGAAAAATGCTTAGTACGATACAAAGCACGTGACCTTGCAAATAGTCTACTGAGGTGCTATTTAAGGGCAATAAATATGAGCGCTCTCCCGCATAGCAATTTTGACAACACTGCAGCCCGTAAATGTCGCATGCGTAACAATTGATGCACCAATTATTTCAGTACTAATCCTTCGCGCGATTGGTAACGGTTATGTAGGCCTACCAGGCTGTTTGTCTCAAATGGGCTATTTATGGTTCCCAGTGACATTCTGAGGAAACCGGAATGTCACTGGGACTTTAATTAGGAAATCGGAATGGAGCGATTTTAAAACACTGTGACTATACCACACTTACCTTGAATCGTTTTTTAGGGCAAAATATCCCACTCGAGCAAAAAATGTTGTTTTTTTCGGATGTGATTTCCTAATCATGTCATGTAGCCTGGTCCGCAAACCAGCAGCTGTCTCGACACTGGAATGTATCATTAAAGCTATTCATGTACCCATAACCCTATTTTGATGCAATTGACGTGAATTGAGAGCTTATCGATGAAAGTTACCCTCTGGTCCATACGATCAGTTTTGGAAAAATTCATGGGCGTTCACACTGAACTAGAACGTGGGGATGAATGCCATTTTTTAAGTTAGATCAACATGAGTTTTTTTTAACTTCTACTAGTCATTCCATAGTTCAGAAGTGAAAGTCGTATTACATTGTTTGCATAATGTTGCATAGGCGGCGCCAGAAGCAAAAACAAGGGGGAAATGGCATGGAGGAGATTCATTAGGTCAACTTACGACTAAAAAGAAAAAAATGTCCGAGCGTGTTGCAGAGGGTGGCGTTAAGATCAGAGCCAAAGCAAAGCCGCGCTTGCTACTGGACCATGACCCTACATTTGACATGAAATGGCCTCAAATACCCCAAAAGTCACATGGAATGACCTTAGATTCATCTCTTAGTGTTTGGAATGGTTTCAGTGAATTATGTTTCTTTAATTATTCTTTCTATCTTTAACAATTTTCTTTTATTTTTTTATCCCTTTTTTGTTTCTTTTATTTTTTCCAATATCTTTAATAATTTTCTTTAACTATGAATCCATTTCAGTGTTTCTAAACGTTTTGTTTATGACCGCCGTGATACAGGGAACACGAGGGACGTGGATCATAGCTCTTTAACCCAACCTCATATCGACCTGAAATTTGAAACAAGAATAGAAAAGTTATGCTATTATACTAAGGTACATACACCCTAGGTTTTTATTTAAACAAATACTGCCAAGACATTCATATAAAAGCGCATTTTGCCTTCCGATATTTACCTTTCTTTGCGAAGTGACCTCAGGTGAAGACGAATATTTTTGTATGTTTACTCAATTATCTATGTATACACTCACTGAAATTTTAAAGTTCCATCAAAGAAACTCTATTTTGGCAGCCATTTTTCTTTCACTTTCAGCAGTTCCGAAAATGCACTGACGTTCCTCTCAATAACGTCGCTTGGCTCCTCTCCTAAACAAAATAGAATGATGAAATTTCGACATAATACGTAAAAGAACGGATAGGAAAAGTGACCAAGCTTCGTGAAGCTGCTTCAGATATCCTGGGAATGGTGGGCAAAAAAAAAAACGTAGAGGTAGGGTCTCTAAAGCTTCTCATCCGGGAATATTGCAAGGACAGAAAAAATATATGAAAAACGACACAAAGTAAAGCAGTTATACACGTGGCTTGTCCAAAAGTCTCTTATTGCCTTTCAGCATTCATGTCATAGACATAGTAGTAGTCGGTGTATTTACAACTCTTGCCGACATATGGCTTAACAGGTGTGTCGTTTTGTGTGAATGATTAGGGTGGGGAGGGGGCTGATCCGAGGGCCCGACAACCTATATAAGAAGCTACCAAGACAACCCCCCTCCCCAAAATGTGCGTTTTTTAAAGGATTTAGCCCGCTTTGTTTTGAGCAGCGGCATTTTTTCTGTTATTTGTTGTCATTTATCGAATGAAAATTATATGCATTTTCATGCATATATATGTACACATATGCATAACACTACAATTTTTCATTTGGTAAATGACAAAAAAAAAAATTGCTGTCGGTCAAAACCAAGTGGTCTAAATCCGTTGAAAAACATACTTTTGGGAAGGTCCTTGTCGTGGTAGCTTCTCACATGGTTTATCCTGCCCTCGGCTAGGCCCTACACCCTCATCATTTACACAAAACGAATATGTTTACATTTACACCCCTCATATATATATATACGCTTCAACAACATTTAGAAGCAGGATATTGATTCTGCGATGCTCTTTAAATATCACCGATTAGGATGTTGATAACAATTGTCATAAATCGGAAGTTGATAAGTTTTTTAGACAGTGTTTGGATCTTTCGTACAGCCACCATATTACCGGCCTCATGCTATATATATATATATATATATATATATATATATATATATATATATATATATATTATGTATATATATGTGTGTTTACATGTATATCAGACAGATAAATAAATAAATGGATCAACAGACGTACCTGGAATCTTGATCCCATTTTTTATTCCAACACAGTATTTACTCACAATACACTGCTAGGGTTGCTGCTAGGGCCTACCAAAAATGATAGGCCTCTAGCACTGCCAGACCTAAAGAAAACGACACTCATGAGCATTGTGCATGTTTGACTACGAAATCTTTCACCATTCATACCCTAAATGTTTTACTTTTTTATTTTCCATTCCATTCTTTTTGCCTACCTCTTAACTATTGTAGCCGTTTTTTTTTGTTATTGTTGCCTTATTCTTTGTTAAAACCGGCGGGAAATACGAGCCTGGCAGGCGGGCAAAATCAGTTTTAGAATGGTCAAGACCCACAGTAGGGGGGTGCATGACTTTTCCCAAAAAAATGGAAATGAACACCCCTGTGACTTAACCCAGCACCGCCTGGAAGGTGTCAAATAGGGCACCCCCTCGGCATTGTCCTTCAGTTTTGCAATTGACTCAGTGGAGAATCCTAGGGAGTAATTATCGCTCTCCGTCGAGGGGAGTAATGCAACCTTATCTAACCTGACCGAGACTGACCTTGACTGAATGAAACGAAGATAATGCAAAAGTGATCATAAGAAGGTTTCACTTCCATCCTTTTTGTCACGGAGATCAAAAAGTTGCGAAAAAAGTATCCAGCTTTGGCATGTAAAGTAATACCAATATTTAATCTGACCTAGATTGACCTTGACCCTGCCTATTTTAGCATTTTGGCACGCAATTGATGCAGGAGATCGTGACCTTTCGTTTGATGCCCAACTAAAGGCTCTAAGGGCACTGTTGCCCACGATATGATGTACAAACCGATGTCGGTTTTTCCGACGTCGAGTTATGCGTTTCAAGTGGCCTGTGACGTCATCAGTCGCGTGACTAAGGCCAACTACTATTTTCTGAATCGCAATGCTCAGGACTATCGATTGTTGGTAGTCCGGTAGACCAATTAGATTAGATAGATCCGACGGTTAGATCCTGAGATAGCAGAATTTTGTCCCTTTTTGACACCCCCAGGCGGTCGCGGGTACAAAAAGACGCCAGGCGATGCCGGGATATTATTCGATCCGATTCAAGTTACGTGCACAAAAAAGGACACTAGTATTTCGAAAAAACACAACACTTATGATACAAAAAGGAACGAAATCACAGCGGTCGTATCACGGCGAAATCACAACACTCAGTCACGAATCACGGCGCTGCTCGCCACGATCGAGCTTGCCCACAAATTCGCCGCGAGCTCTAGAAGCACTGATGGCCGGCAGCAGGTGGTTCTAGGAGGGCACTGCACGGAAAAACAACACCCGGCGCGACGTCGACAGCCGAAAAGCCGTCGGCTGCAGCATGGTTACCGACGTCGCGCGGGTGGTGAGCTGTGAGACGGTTGCACGAGTGACGAACAACGGGCGGATTGCCGGAGAGTACCCGGATCCCTCAGCGATCGAAAATGCCAAGATTATGACAGTGGGTGGCGAGGTCACGCACACCGCGCCAAACCTGCGCCTCCGCGGTCGGTGAGATATGACCACGAGCACGTGCCCCCGAGACAGTCCAGGCCCGGACTCCATCACCCTCTGCGCCCCGTCCAGACGGCACGCCGCAGCCCCGCCCCACACTGAGAGGCAGTACAGGACATGTTGGAAGACATGACGTTGCGCCAGGGGTTGACTGGCATTGAGACTGAGGTGGTGCCGAATTTTAAACATACGTGGAAGGGTGGAACTGCACTTTTTGTCGACATTACAGATGTGCTCGTTCCTGAATAGGAATTGGTCGAGAGTCATTCCCAGCATGTTCACAAACGGAAATAGCATTAGTTTGCAGTCAGATATATTAAAATAAAGGGATAAAGTTCTCTTAACGTTTTGAGGCTGAGGTTGTCCCTGAGAGAATTATGGGGACATATAAATCAAGAGACTAACAAATCATTGTGACGCGTCATGGACAACAGCGAGTTAATGACAACTGTCATGAAGTAAGTTGTGCCGTCAAAAAGCAACGTGAACAGCGGGGAAATTCTGAGAATAGCCTGGATATCTATATTCACTTGGCTATGCGATGAAGTTTGCCCAGTCAGAAAATTCCTATCTGGTGATGCTGTAGTTTTCTTCATATTCCTAGCTTTTGAAAATACATCTGACTGCTGAGAACCAAACTGTAACAGCCAAAGTCTAACAGCTTAAAATCAACGTCTGCTAATAGCTGACGGAAATTCCTCTTAGCGTGATAACTGTGGGGGTCTGAAACACAATAGACGTTTTCACGATGGTTAATTTCGGAAAGTACCGCCCGTAAAGTCCTCAGGAACGTAACTGAAAACGCATGGGAAGTCCGCTAAACAGGAGATAAATCAGTGTTAAGTTCTCAGAATCATCAAATTATTCAAGAAATTTAACACCAGAACACCGTTGTTTGCTGCGATGTCCATATTCTACATTGGAAGTTCGCGGGCACCAAGTATTTCGTCCCATTCGCGAAGTTGGACCAAGTCTGATCTGGCAGCTTGCTTCCAACAAAATGCGGCTGGGACCAACCGCACGGACTATCCAAAATCCTGTGCCAGTCAATCAGCGTCCCGGTTATGAAGCCGCTGATCTTTCGGTGGTGATCTAAGGTGGGTTCACCTTAGAGGCTGTTAACATTTTTATCGTCGCCGAATTTCGACCAATCAGAACTTAGATTGATAACGACTCCGGAAGCTTGACTGGTCAAGGGCTTTGTGCTTTGGGCCTCCTGGCTTTGAGTTAGAGTCAGTCCCAATTTTTGCGTTCTGGCTTCGTGGAGAAGTTCATAGGAGACAGCGGGAGACATGGCTGGTAAGTATTCGTATGGAATGCTGTATTTTGTGCGAGTTGCTTGATTTTACCCGCCGCTGAGAATGGTTAGTATCAGATTGATATAGAGGCTCATAATTGCTTGTGTTCTAAGTCGTACACATTCAGTTAATTTACGACCATTAATATACCAGGAGACGTGTTGTTATATAAATCAATTAGAGATCAAAAGTACTTTGAAGTCATGTTTATCTCATATCTACCAATATCCAGGGGCATTCGGACCCAGGCAGGGGAAGACAGCTGCCCCCGACTTTGGACAAGATTAAGCAAAAGCCCTGTGGTGGTGCATGGAAAAAATGAGGTAAAAGTCATGTTTGCTTCGTCCTTCCCTCATCTCCAGAGATTCCACTGCTACTGCTAAATCATTATGTATATTGTTTAATGCAAAATATATTTTAATATACACTAAAACATCACATATACCATGTCTAAAAACCAGAAATATTTCAAAACCATTCTTGAGGATCTTGGATGTGTAGTCATCTTTTGGTCTTCTGCATTACCACAGTGACATAGAGAAAGGGGTCAGGAATACAGACAGGTCTAAAGTCTTGAACATGTTCATGATGTGATGTGAATGAGACTGGATTTTATAATCATTTGCACCTCATTTTGAAGCTTTCTGCACAGACGGCATCATGATGTGGAAATCAGACTTCGCAAAACTGTTGCCTGGATGCGCCCTCGATCTTTTCTCCGGTTTTAACGCCGCCCGCCTTGTACACGTCGCTAGGATTGCTTGCGCCACCACTGTATTACAGTTTCAGTTTCCAGGTTACAAATATCTAGTAGGAAGCCAAATATGATTTCGTGCAACAGAGAGACAAATGTAGCTCCGAAATCCACATGCAAATGCTTTGTTGGTTCTAAAAAATAATTTCTGTAATGTTCAGTTGTAACATGTCGCATGTGTCAAGTAATCCACAAAGACTATCAGTAAATTAGAAAAAAATAGGTTACGTTTGCTCCCTGTGCAATTTTGGTAGTTTTCGGAAAGTACCAACGCAAAATTAACCATCGTAAAAACGACTAAAAACAAACGGCGTAAATACGTTTCTATCGCGGAATCTGCAGTTTGGCCATGCCAGTTTCAAAAACACTCGATGAAGATTGAACGTTGCTTAGTATCACTAAAATCCCCTAGTACAGTGTTTCCATGTTACGAGCTCTCGATTGTTTTAGATAACACAGTTTTAGAAGCCAGCACGTGCCCGCTTATCATGGGCCCACGGATTGCCACGTAAACAGGGCAATTATTGCCAGGTCTGCCTCGACCCGGTGTTATGTTAGACGAAGAGCACGAAGGCAGGCCAACAAGCCGTCAAGGTCGACCCATATTTCCCCGTTTGTTACAAGGACGCAGCGAGCTATCGTCCTCGCGTCGCCTAGTTTCCAGTTGGAGCTGCGATAATGTTCGGCAGCTGAAAATAAAGCTAAGAAACATCTGCGGCAATAAATCGCTTGCCCTGGGCAATTAGGTTTTAAGGTTTAAGTCCGGTTTTGGCGACTCATATGAAAAACATGGAACATATAATGTAATGAGGACGTATTGCGTAGTCAAAGTAGATGATGTGAAGCAGGCATCCACCCAACCTTTGCCAAATAACTGCGTTTCGTGGAATCATACAATGCTGGAAAAACGGACAGCAAAGCAAGGGCGTAGTTTATATCAGTTTACACGAATACAAGGACAGAAACCATGCCAAGCTACGTCCGATGCTGTTTTCACCGACTGTCATTCCATGTCATTAACAACTCCGCTATGCACTGGTAACATTTTGATGTCACGTGCTGCCACCCGGGGCCATAATTAGCAAAACCATCTTGAGCACGTGACAGGTCTACTGCGCTCTCAAAAATGGGCCGCTGGGCCGGTGACGGGACCGCTGGACCGGTGGCGGGACCGCCGGCCCAGCGGAGGGACCGCTGGGCCGGCGTCTCGGCTCGGCCGGTCTGCCGGACGCACCGCTCGGTCTGGCCACGGTGGCGTCGGCGTAGGCGGTGGCCACAGGTCGGCCCCGGCTCAGGAGAGGGCAGCGTGAGGCTGCCCACTCGCGGCCGACACACACACACACACACACACGTGAACTGTAACAGTCCGCCGTCCTGCCGGCGCCTGGTGTCGCCCTCGCACTCAGGCTGTCGGGTCGCCAGAGGCATGGACGACTAGGGTGGAACTGGAAGAATCTGACGAAGAATAAGCCTTGCACCCAGAAAACATCTTACAAAATATGCCATTGTCACTTTTTCGGTTTCAGTGCGAGCTGCTATCAACATCGCAGAGTTGGAAACTGGTCACAAACCTAAGATAATCCGTTGTTAAAACATCTGAGGCACGTATGCCATTTTGTTTTAATCCCCAATGGTGACCATGTGGTTGAAATACATGTTAGTGCCTGAGTGCTAGTCCATCCATTTTAATGTGTAAAATGATACAAAGAAATAGTCTACCGTGCTACAAAAAAAACACTCATGTCGGGAGTTTGCCTGTTTTGGTCATTGTCAGACCTGCCAATGCCTGGAACTGATTTAGGGGCTTACACATGCGCCAGATGGGAAGCATCAAACCATTGGCGCTGGAATCCATATGGTCAAATGTCGTCACGTAAACTCGTCGGGGAACCAAACCAGCACCGAAAGAAAGCGCTCCCAACAATGTGCAAAGCAGTTGCTATGGTAACCGTCGTTCTGATTTGACAGGCGTGATAGGATGGAATGGGAACAGGTAAAAAAGGGTAGAGCAGACAACAGTAGATTGTTTGGCGGCCATAATGAATATTACAGACCCGAAAAGCTATGTTTTATGCACAGAATCAATGGATACAAGTATAAAAAAAGCTTGGAACGGATGGCATGTCCCAGACTTGCTATACTCGTAGGTCACTGAGTTTCCTGAGGCCTTGGCCAAACGAGTTTCTCCACACTTTAAATAATTTGGTAAATTTTTTAACTTCTAAAAATACAGAGATATGGCTGGAATGGCTCATGTGTAGCCGTCTTGATCACCAATAACCAAAACTACTACACTAAGAAAAAAATTAATAAAATAAATTAATAATCATTCTGAAAGCGTCGAGCAACAGACAGATCTATTAACGCTATCTGCGCAACGCGTATGTCATTCCCCAAACCACCACAGGTGAGTTCCAATATTCAGCCCGTTCCCAATCGATAGTGCCTCAGTCGAGATACTACTGAATGGGAAGACAAAATTACCACGGTGCACCTTTTCAGAAAACTCTAAACCCTCCCAAAAGCGACTGAAAGCAAAACCGCCTGGAACGAAAGTTGGCTAATGATGAGTGACAGAGTGAATTTAAGAACGTCCTCATGGAGACATAGTTCTGTGACGGTCATGGAAACCCACTAAAGAAGCACAAAGTACGCGCCAGCACGCAGCGGCCGTCGGGAATTCACGCGGCCGGATATTGAGGGGCAATACCGCGGCAGCCACGGGCGCCGGCTGCCACTCGCCTTTGTCCCTCTCATTGGCTATTGACGTCGGTCGTAAAGCCTGAACTTCAGTGGCTGGCTCGTCACAGACCGTCCGCAGGTGTTGGGCGCGAAGGTCCGGGGGAGGGGGGATGACTTGCCGGTGGCCGGCCGGGGTCCAGCTCCTCCCATCGCATTCTTCTGCCGCGCGCAGCCGTGTTCCGGCGGAGGTCGAGTGCCGTTTACGAGCCGACCGTCTCGGCGGCAGAGGCGGCGGCGACCGAAACAGCCACTGCGGCCACTGCTCCACGCCGCCATCACAGAACGCCGCCTGCACTCGGGTACAGAACAACCGAGTCACACCCCGCCACCCTGCGTGACTAGGATCGGAGGCATTCGGCCACGGTACCCTCGGGCCAACTGCATGAATATTCGCTTGTGTTGAACTCATGCACAGTCCAGCCGCGGCCAGCGCGGCGCTACCCATGCTGCATTGATCCGAGTCATTCGCAAGCCAACGTGCTCGTCATGCTCCTCGACCCACACCTCGGCGCCAAAATGACGTGCAAAATGCGGCGGAGGAAGGCCACACGGACTCCAGGGCGACAGCGCAGCAGCTAGCGCGACGACTGCAGCGACGCACAAGTAGCAGTCCTGAGGTGTTCTCTGCCTCGCCCTAGGTGAGCTCACTTGAGTGACGTTTTGGGACACAGGTCCCGGGGCGCGGCTGTGAGAGAGGGCGAACACTGGCCAGAGATGTGGCTCGGGGCCGGGTATTCAAGATCGGCGCAGTCCGTATGAGGAACGAATTAAAGCAGAGGTCGTCGGCTCCGGAGGCAGGGGCTCAAAACGGAATGCGGCTCTTGGATTAAACGCTCGTGTGGCATTGATCTCACGTTACATAATCACGACTTCACGCATCGCCAGACATGTATTGCCTAGGATAACTCTTTTGTCAGCACTGTTTTTGTCGGTAGGTCTTAATCGTGTTTATCTCCGCAAAAAAATGGTAAAACAAATTTTATTTTTAACATCGACTTAACATCACCTCTGTTGTGTTCGTAATGAAACTTGGAGAGTATTCACGAGATGGTAGCATTACCAGTCACCATCATTGGTACTGTCTCCAGCATTCGCACACAACGAATCGTTGTATTGTTGTGGAAATAACGAGGACGGAGTGCATAGCTCTGCTTGGCACACACAGATCATCCTTCAACCGCAATACAGAGGATTACGTTACACGTGTGCATGCGATGGCTACTACTACCTAGTTTCGGTCTAGAGTTCCGGCTGGAAAGCCCGTGCCTCGGACGTTATGGACGGTATGGCACACCTAATTTTGCCCCTTCGCCAATCGCAGACTGGGCGGTTCTGAAGCGGCCGCCGGTTTGGAGCTAAAACGTGATCTTCAGGGCCCCGCAACAGTTATTACTCGGAACAGACTGCGTCTCAGCACGGTTCTCCCTCTAAGCCCCGGCTGTTTTTGCTCAGTCCTCGCTTCCACACCCACCCATCGTTGTCTACCTAGGATTCCACTGCGACGGCGCTTCAACGTGCGCATGCAATGTGCTGTCGCACAGGAACGGCACACAGTGCGGGAAAACAATTGGAGGCCCGCTATTGCCTTCTCTTGACTGAGGGACACATCCATGCAGCCATGACGACGACCACCGGCACGGACGCTGACGTTTCCACCAGGAAGTAGCTGGAAGGCCGTTCCCGGGGACCAGGTGCGGTCACACTCGAACCGCGAGTCGCCTGCAGGGACAGGCAGCGAGTGGCTGTCTGTCCCTGGCATTGTTTGGGAATTCGCTGGGGACGGGAGGAGCTAATGGTCTTTCCACTGACAGCTGTCCTTCCTTCGTCATCTCTGGTCTATCTATTGTGATCTTTTCATTTTCAAGGTTACCATTAGATCACTGTATGGTGTTAAAACGATAAAGCTATTTTTGTAATTGGCTTCAGCGATGGTGTCGATTTTAAGTCTTTTATGTGGCGAGATGTCTAAAAGAAGCATGGGCTAGGTAACCATAGCAGCAATATTGTTTTTTTTTTATAAACCAGACATGTTTTAACAGCCCTACTTGTGGCCACACAGATATCAAATGTCTGTGTACGTTTTACTACGCTAATCCCGCACTCCCCCTTACAAAATGCGTACGAATTCTTTCTTTGAAATTCAGGAAGCACATTCATAAAATCTCGTAACAGAATCCAAACGTGTTCTTCACTTGCGGTATTTCAGGCTAAACGTTTTGCTGGATAAAAGTCAGAACATTTGGACGCCGTCAGGAATTTGATATTTCTACTTTGCGAGGTTACAATTTTAATTACCTCAGCCCTGATCATTTGAGCTTACGAAAGTGCCTGAGATAACAGAGCTGGACGTAAATCACAGCGGCTGTCTGCACAAATATCTTCCCAGCTCCAAACCCGCTTCTTGGAACTTACTGGTCGACGAACCTGCTCTGCGGCGGTGACCTCTGGACCTTGGGTGGGCTGGTCAAGATCGTGCCCTCCTACCCTGCCCCAGTGCATTTTAGCATGGCATTCATCAACCCGGATAGGGAAAAACTATTCTCGTGTCGGAGCACACTAGCATAATGAAGACATGCTCCATGTACAGAAAGCACCTAGACAAGCCCCGTAGCGATGCTATGCAGCCTGTGTTACCATTGTCCTGAGTCGGACCTGACAGAGCGACTGAGCGGGCGACGACTGGCTCTTGTGTGGCGTGTCACCAATGAGCGTGACATGTGGGAGTCATGCGATGTGGCTGTGAGCTGGATGGGTGACCTGTGACACGGTGTCGCCGGAGTTGGCTGCCCAGGTCAGGCCGTAATGCCAGTCGGCGTGGGAGAATCCCGCGATGGGTGGTCCTTTGAGGTGGTGTGCGTGTTGATATAGACTGACGGCCCAGACAGACGAATGAAGATCAATCAATTTAAATGTAGCTCTTTGTGGACTCCATGTCCGGCCATGGGGTGGAAAACTAAATAAACGCCATATATCAGATAAAGAATATTTTTGCTATGCAAAAAAACCCACACGCAAAAAGTACCATTGAGGGCCTATGTTTACCCAGCAGGTTTTCGTTCATCATCAGCCAGCAGTGACGGTGCCTCATTCTTCCGAGCGCGACAGCCCAGGCTGCTTAGCGCTGAGGTCATCTTCCGAGCGCAAACAAGCAGTTTACGATCTAAATAGGCCAAATTACGGGCCGCAGCGTCGGACCGCCTGCACGCCGCGCAAGGTCAGAGTCACGACGCCGTGAGGCGGCCGGCGTGCCGCGGTCCGCGCGGCGCGGCCAGCCGACCAGCAGCTGAATGGCGACCGCCGCCCGCCGCCCGGCGCCCGGCAAACAAACTCGGCCCGCCGCGTGACGTCGCCGAAACGGCTGTTTGCGGCGCGCGCGGAGCGGCGGCCGCGGTTTACGGCCGCGGCCGATGACGTCAGCGGCGGCGCCGCGGCCACGGCCAACTCCTCTCATCGCGCGGCCAGCCGTGGCTGCGGTCACGGGCGGAGGCGCTGCGGCTGACGGCTCGCAGATACCGTCGGCGGTTCGACGGACGGCTGAGCTCCGCTGAGCCCGGACATGTGGGATGTTTGAACACGTATCGGCGGCTTATCGCGGCCGCTCGGGAAACATGAGCGGACGGCAGCCGGCAGCAGGACATTGGCACGGCTATGGAACGAGATTCGTTAAAAATGTCATTCCGTTAGCATGCTTCGTCTGGGAACGAGTGACTAGGTGCCACTGCGCCAGAAGGAAACGTTGGCATAATGACCACAAATGACCCCCTTTCGAACGAAATCATCCACATAATTTCCCTCTCCGAGACGTCACCGAACCGCGACAAAATACCAGCAATATGCTTTGCCTGTTCTAACCACGTGCTCCGCACCAAGTTCAGCATGCCTGGACTTGTTCTCCGATTTCCGTGGCCACAGCTGTCGGCACCGCTCCTCAAAGGCTCTGTAGCCGCCCAGCCACAGTGAACGTCAGGTCGTTCAGGACCGCCGCGGGGCGGCCAGTAGTTCAGAGTGACGCCGGCGACATTTCTGCGGTCAGGGCGGTCATCATCAGCCGGCAGTTTCGGACAAGGACGTCTGATTTGCATGAGCTGGGGACAGAGCGGGAGGCTTTGTCCGAAACACGCCTCCATCGTTGCTGTGACCGCCAGCTGCACCGTACGGCACAGCGGAACAGATAACAGCACTCATAATCGCGCGCTTTAGTAAGATTTAGGATCCAGTGAAACAAGACTTTAGTATGAGTGAAGTAACTTAGATAATCTTTTCGCCAGCTACTCATCAAATTAAAGAGAAAACAAAATTGTGTTTATCGTGTTTCATTCCTCAGAATTCTGGCAGAACATCGAAGAACCGATGTTTTTCGTGGCATATTATGCCAGATCCAGGCGACGTGCAGATGGAAAATGGCAAATCTCCCTGATATCCCTGACATACTAATAAATATTGGTTTATCCTCCTTTTCAAGGTTTTAGTTGCATTACTTTTTGTCAATATACGGCAAAAAATAAGAGTTCTGTATGTTACCTTTTCGGAGAAAACTTGACACCCTTGCCGTTTTGAAGGGCAATGTAGCAATCTAATGCCGACTGATGGAAAACATCGGGATAATTAGACTATGATCCGTCACAGTACTGGGTTATCATTGTCGACACATGCCCGACGAATAAAGAGCCAAAAAAACATTTTGACCACAAATTCCCTATCAAAAAGGATCTTGGCGTCGATGCCACCCTGTATCAGCCGTTACACACACGGAGAATCTCGCATACACAACTAAAGGCATCTGTCAGGGAAGGAAGCGTGAGCTATTACCGCTATTTTGGCTAACGACCTCCTGATGTTGGAGGACTTGATGCCCACGGAATTAATAAGCAGGTACACGTAGTTTTTTCCTTAGCCCCAGCGATGTCACTTCCACACTCAAAAACATTCGAGAACTTTCTGGGTCTCCGATCCTTTTGGGAAAAATTATTTATATCTGTACCTTTCATTATTAAGATACATTTAGTCTAGTCAAGGCTGTTGGGACCCAAATCCATGCTGACGGGGCCAGACTTAAAGTTAGGGGGCCATGACCACCACCAAAAGTAATGAAAACCTTGCCCCTCAAGAGTAAATGATTAATCACTATACAGTCCTACCCTGATGTGAAATTCAACACTAAAATGTAACGAGATATTGCATGTTGTTCAGATAGAAAAGACAATGGAGAATATTAAAAGAGAATATTAAATGTCTGAGAATATTAAATGTATATCTGGTGGCTTGCAAATCAAACCACCAGATGGTCAACAGGCAGTGGCCGAGGGGTCTCTCAGGAGATGGGACGGAATAAAGCCGAATTTTAACTCGTTTATTTTCATGCGATGCCGGAGGGTTAAAGTTAAATTTCAACCCGAGATATGGGTAGTTACACCTGCCTCTCCCC
Source organism: Capitulum mitella (assembly GCA_030062745.1). NCBI lineage: Eukaryota > Metazoa > Arthropoda > Thecostraca > Pollicipedomorpha > Pollicipedidae > Capitulum > Capitulum mitella. The sequence goes on from CP099843.1 coordinate 16,759,562, forward strand.
TCTAATCCGCCGTCCCTGCCAGGACGGAAGAGTGCCTCTGAACATTTCCCCGCCTTGAACACTGCCTTCACATCTTCCACATATGTCAACTGACTGGCTACTGATGAAAAAGCCCCTGGCTGACAACTTCCTGCTAAAACTTGTACATGTCCCATTTTATTGGAAATGATTGATATTCAGCATGCTGTTCATCAAATTCCTTTGAGGGGATTTTCTAAGACCTGTTTGTACCTACGAATATTGTATACATTTCACAAAGCGTGAAATGCACGTACATTTTTTAGAAGGCACATACATGTCATCCTTTGCGCGGCTGAATTTGTCCAATTCGACTGGCTTTGTGGTCTCTTTGTCAGCCAGCCGCTGCCTTGAAATAGAAAATATTAGTCTTTGGAAAAATCAGTATGGTCAGGCTACCAAAAACGGTTCACTGACATGTTCTGACCCTTGGTGTAGAAACACCAACGTTAAAATAAGAATACAAAAAAAATATGAATCCAATTCCAAATGTAATGAGTACAAAAGATTGGCTTCTCGTTAAGAGTGGTGCGTTTGGTGCCTGGAAGGGCATGTGGACGTGGCTGGGCATTTCATTTCAGGTAAGGGGGTCACTTCTCCCTTCTAAAAAAAAACGTAACTAATGACATGCATACATGTAGACATAACAGACCGTGAGTGGACAGGCACACCTCATTTGCGGGCAAGCACCAAAATATGCCACTGTTTGATCTCACTGTACATGCAGAAGTCCCAGAATAAAGACTGCCCTGGAAAACGTATCAGATAATTGCTAAAGGAAAGTAAATGTGATAAGCAACTGATAGCCCTGTCCATTTAGACGATCGTCGTTAGTAAATTAGGTCATTTTTAGTTCTTGCTTCACAGTTTGTTGCCAACATTGCCGAATTCCCATTCATTCATAAATTGGTCCACTACAATTTGCTCACAAGCACTTTTCACTTGGGGCACAGGGGCTTACCGCAGCTAGAAAGAAATACTCACCGCATAAGACCATATATGTACGCACGAAACAGGTTTCTGGAATGCCAGCGCAACGTCTCAAGATGACTGCCGAGCCCACGCAGGGTGGGTCTAATATAGGACTCAAAGACCTCATATCATTCTCAAAAAGATCTCATTACATCTGGGACCTTCCGAAAGCCCTTGGTTTCCGCTGAGACCCTCTATAAACCTCATCGCTGAGTGAAGAAGGCCCATGTTCTCCGCCGAGACTCCGCATGAGTCTTCTCATTGGTCAAATTGGTCTCAAATAAGATTAAGAAACGATAATGGAACTCTCAAACGTTCTCTGAGTCTCGTGAAGACTTTCCGTTGAGTCCTTTTCAAAAGAAGGTCTCCAGGCTGTTTGTAACCGCACCTTCAGTTTAGTCACCAGAGTAGCTTTCCGCAGCATAATTTCATTCGTAACTTTGGGATCTGTGAAGTTGATGGTTAGTTTTATCAGTACTTCATTTTCATCGTCATTTCTATCGTCCTGCACGTCTCCAGAAGGACAGTTATCGTATGGGATATTACGGGTCTCCTATGACCTTGAATTTGACCCTTGTAGACTGTTTCAACAGCGCAATCAATCCAGGTAATTTAACGTTACGAACGTGAACGCCTCAACCTTCGAAGCCAACATGAACGACACGACTCTGGCACTGGCCCTCCTCATGACAGCCACGGTGATGTATTGGTTTGCATGCACCTTGCACACGGCCCTGTCGTGGGGCCGAAAGGCGTGCTCCGAAACGATGTCAACATTCATGACCCCGCTAAACAAACCGCTCCTTATCACGACAGCCAGCCGGCGATCCGCCTCAACACAGAGCGTGACGGCGAGGTAACGTGACGGCCCGTGCGCCGGGGTTTGCCGACAGAAGTCGCCGTGAGGCGGGCGATTGGCGTGAACCGGTCGACTGCGCCCGGCAGCCGAGGGCCGCAGCAATCGGACAGCTCCTTGGAACGTGTGAGTGGCGGGCTCCCAGCCCCATCGTGACGACCTCGTCGCCAGCTTTGTCCACAAAGGGAGAGTCGTTCGTATAGCTGGCACTCTAGTGCGGCCGATCGCCGGAGCCGACAATGAGGCATTTTTTTTCGCCCATTTGGACTGAATGCGTCGGCGCAGACAACAAACGGAGAATCCGGGCCCGCCGCCGGGATGTGTCGGCCCTTCGGTGGGCAGATGGAGTGCTCTGATACGGCAGCACGTTTCATGTCATCAGCCTTTTTGGGGTGTCACGTCATCCGTGGATGACTGCACGCGACCGTGCGGCACACTTCAAAGTAGTCAAAAACTCTTAACTATAAAATGGCCAGCGTCGCTCCGTTATTTCTAGAAGCATCACGCATGTGTGCGCATTTTTTAGCTTTTTAAAAAATGTCTTTTTCTCGTTGAATGGGTGATGAAAATAACCTTGAAAATCTGCGAGGTAGTTACCTGGCAATGTGAGGCAGGCATAGGTTGAGCCAAAATAGGACGTTTTGTCAAGAGTTCGGAAAACATGTCAAGTAGTGGATACTTGGATAAATAAAAGAAATGTACATAAACACATAGTTTACTAGGTCAAAATACAGACCAAGATCTATTGATACAGAATGACAGATGCGAATATAGGTGGAGATAGAGACGTAGGATGTTGATGGATGTATTGCGATGTCTATATGAAATTTAATAATGTCTATAAAAAATAATGTCTATAAGAAATTTAATTTCGTGTCTGCTTTACTTTATTTTCGGAGAATTCTGATTTCAAATTCACATCCATTTTTAAACAGAACTGAGTTTTATGAGAGAAAAACGATGCTCTTATGGCCCAGTCCACGAACAACCTTCAATGGCTGCCATCTGCTTCTTCCTGCTTGAGTTTAAACGCTTCTTGTGGTGACGAATGGCGCCAAAAGTCGTTTTTTCTCCAAGTAAAAAGTAGCAAAATATCAAAACTCAGGCCAAGACTTGTTTCAGGCATCTTCAACATTCTCAGGTTATACATTTTCGTCTTTGTCTGAACCGTCCAACCTTGATCTCTAGGGCCTATTTGCTGCACCGTTTAGCCAAATCAGGGTTTCTTTTTACTGCTAACCTCTTTGAGCCGCAACCAAAATACGATTATCAAAATTCTCAGCTAACGTGTCCATGTGTAATTCGACTTAAGACTGACCTGAATGAAAAATCCAATTGCTGCTTTCCAGCCTTTCTAGCCAAGGCCTGTCCAAAGACGTTGACGTTTCAGTAGAAGTCATGGTTCTCGGGACCTGGTGTTCCATGAGCCCCCCCCTCCGCCCGGCGAGGGAAGAAAATCCTGAGGCCGGTCCGGCAAGGGCTGATATCGTTAACATACAAGGAAGTACACATTCCCCAACAACGATTGCATTTTTGAACAGTGCATTTCTGCATACAATGCATGACGTGTTGTCCGTGACTCGTATGCCGGTAACACAGCCTGCAGGTGATGTATCTGTAGTTTACAATGACCAGACGGCCGATCATGGCAAGGTCCTTGAAAACAACACCTTAGCTCGGCTGGCGGGTGACATGGTCCCGCCGCAACTGATACCGGATACACGTTTAGCCGATACTATCGGAACATGGTGATGAGAACTGCGTCCCACGGATGCAGCCTGCACGGAGGCAGGACCGAGGTCGGCTGAGTATCGATCGGGACGGTGCTGGGATGTTTTCACAGTTCACACTAGTTTAGATATCGGACTTGGCGGGCCGACCCGGGGTGTGATCTGAGTGCGCTGACCGCACTGAACTCGGAGGTTCATTCACCCGGTCAATCATCGACTGACAACTGGCTCTGCGATGCGCACGGAAAAAAACGCCTCCGGTTTTTCAATACGGCCGTTTTTTGGAACCATCTTTTGGACCTGATGCCGGTCGTGCCTTAAACCCACGTCTGCAAGACTGGTATAATAAACGAAAGGGGTTCAAGTTGTGACGGTTCAGTCAGCCAGTCATTTAAGAGGGACTACGCCAGAGTGCAAAACGACAATTCTGATTTGTATTGAGTTATGTGACTATCATTTTAAAGTACTTTGGCACCCGTAACTTCATGAGACCGCGCGTAACCGGCACTCCGACGTGGGCGGCCGGGGTCCGGGGGAAGCGGCGTTTCGGCGCCCCCCCCCTCTATCTCGCGAACGGAGCTTCGGAGAAAAATGAAGCTTATATCATCGGAAAGTCTGCCATCATTACGTTTCAGAGGACTCCAAATTTTTGTAACATTTTGAAAAATAATCCAACTTTTTGGCTTATATATGTAAAAATAGGATTTTTCAAGAAGGGCTCTAGCTCTGCCCCTAATAAAGCTTGAGCAATTCTTAACATGTCAATGGAAAGCCAATAACATGCAGATCACGATGACACAATTCATAATACGCATATAGGCAATCATCGCATCAGGTCACCTGATATGATGTCGTTTTTCACTTCTCTATATTTATGAGGCTTTTGAACGTTGCTGGTGAGTAGTCGTCCATGCATGCTTTCCAAATGGTAGAAATGATTTGTACCAACATTTCTTTTTATACCGATATACTAGAACGCCAATTTCGACGTGACCTGATCTAACCTTGTGACCCGACGTAACATTCAGACGTTTTCTTTGCTTTATTTCGTGTTCTGTCGAGGACCAATAACAATTCAAACAACAGGACAAGGAAAACGTTTGGACTGTAACTCCTTGGATTCCACAACGGTGATCAACAGGGTGCTATATAACCTGACGTAGAATCAAGACCTGGTTTGAAGCACGCCCAGGTCCCATCTTTTTATGCGTAGATCTGTCGTTGACTCACGAAATAAACCAGGAAGATAAGGCTGGGCATCTGGATATCTTACTTTCCACCACAGTGATCTCGCGTGATCTTAGGTGATCAAAAGTCATTTCACGGCTTGGAAACGTTTTGGTGCAAATTTGGACGGATGCGTTCTTCAAGCACGAATAATGGCACGCATTTCAACTTCTACCTCAGAGGTCTCGGATGACCTCAGGTGACCTAAGGTCATTTGAAAGTGTCTTGGCAATTTTGGACAATTTTGCAATCAACTTCAGTGTTTAGATGTACTCCAGGGATCAAGACGGGGTTTTAGGCTCCTTTTCGCTGGTTCACCCAAATGGAACCTGACCTGACCTCATAGCCCTTCATGCAGGTTAACATCATTTGTCATATTTATCGACTTCCTTGGTTTCGGGATGCATTTCAGCCACCAACACGCCAAAGACTTGATTCAGAACCGTTAGAAATTGGGAAATGGGCGGAAATTGAATGAAACCTAGATCACTGACCTTGACCTTGACGAAAAATTCCAAATAGCATAATTCTTAGAAATTTGCTCAACTGCTTTTCTTGAAAGTCTCAGTTCGGTCGACCTCACGGCATGAGGTCGACCGAATGAATTTTTCAAGATCGAAGGTTGACCTCTTTAACGCGACCTAGGTCAGGGCCCTGGCACGACCGGAAGTTGAAAATTCTACAGGGCACGCGGAAAGGAGGTGAAGGAGGCATTCAAAACTTTAGCGCGCTACGCGCGCTGTTTTTTCCTTTCACTAAAAGTCCTTGGGAAAAGAGGGCGTCAAAACGCCCCCTCCCCCGGTTGGGCGACGATTAAGCCGTGTTTCTTCGAAACAGGTCTAGCAGATCGGCAAATCTCGGGGGAGGGGACCCCCGCATGGATTTCAAGCAAATCTACTGCATGCAAATAGGACTAAAAATACAAATTTCCCACCTATGTGGTCCAATTTCAGAGGCGTTTTCAAGAGCAAAGTCGTCAGTGTAAAAGACGAAGTCAATGGAAAATGATCGTCAAACATAAATATATTTTTCATGTAAATTTGCCACATATCACGAGTCATAACTGATCGAAGGGTATTCAGTATTGTATTATTTTTATTTTTTTGTATTGTATTATTTTATATTACGGTTCATTTATTAAAACGCATTTCATTTATCATGATTTCGTACATTTAGGATATTTAAGCCACATGACATTGAAGGTAAAACACGTGTAATGACGCCAAATGTATGGTGCGCACGTATGGTGGGCACGTATGGTGTGCACGCCAAGTGTGTGTATGTGTACGCAACTTATTTTTTATATGTGCGTGGCTATTATGGTCTCGTTTAGCTTGTTCTGAACTAAATGTAATTATATTTCAAAACAGAGCTTCCTTGCTCGTAGTACCATTGTTGTTCACTAGATTAAAAAGACAATAATTGAAAAATTCACAGATTAAATCATAGAGAGTTGCCTCCATAGCCCATCGACGTCGATTGGAAAGAACATCAAAGACCATCAATATTTCATGGACTAATTGCTTACGACTTGACCAGCGTTCGAATGGTGCAACCTTCATATGCCTTGTCGTCCCGAAGGCGGCCACGGACCTTGTTATCATGCAGCACCCTGATAGCGCATAATTTAACGTCTCCCAGCTCTGGTAATGTATGTGTCTCATACGGTGCCGCGTGATGAAACGATTTAATTAGGGCGGGACCTTGGCGCGAGGCGACTCACCTGCCCTTCTGGTCCGACAGCGCGCCATCGAATTCTGTGTTTTGGACGCACGCGGCTTTCCGAGGGCGTGGTCGGCTGGATGATCACCGTTTCCTCGATCAGGCGAGGGGAGATGAAGTGGACCTGACAGGCGGAAGTTCCTTGGCAGACGATGGACGTTGGCGCCGTGTTTTGACGACTCAGGTGGATTCTTTCAAATTCAAGCGAATAAAGAAGACGTGAACATTCGGTCTTGACCAGCGCTGGGATGCTGTAACGCAATATTCTTGAGAAAAATGGCACTGCCGCGTATTTTCGACATTGGCGGACTTTGGCCGGTATGTTCCACTATAGAATTTTCCGTATCCCAAACTGGCATGACGTATCCGCCGTTGATTGTAAAAGAAGCGTTAACGAGCGCCATCGGGGGCCTCGAATCTGAGGAACGTTGCACCAATATTTATTTCGACTTGTCGAGAAAAATATCCCGACACGACAAATTGCCCGAATGCCCGAATTTGAAAATGTATTTCACCAACCGTTGAAATGTTTGTCAGAGTTTTTTCCGACGTTGGAAAAAAATTGCGACACCGCTGAATATCACGCCATAATTCCGAGGAACAGTAGCGTTAGAAAGTTAAGCATCTGAACCCTAAGTGGTTTCGTTTTAAGCTTTTTCACACAGAAATCCATCTTTGCGTCACTTTGGTATGTAATCATCCGTATTAAGAGTGGAATAATTTAAAAGTGAAAATCCAGATAACTGCTAATCACTTCTCAAATCGAGATGTCCATCATTAACTGGTAAGGCGTTGCTGTGCAGTGCGTGAAACATTTTCCCAACAATATACCAATGAAAATACGTTTTAAACATAGGCGCAGTATTTGTGTACAGGAACCCAATGATAAGCATACCACATATTCGAGTAAGACCACGGTATGGTTTCCAATGTCATGCGAGTTACATTACCAGCCGGATAAATTACGATGCTGCCTCTTTGGCGCCACCACGTTCCATCATTTTTGGTCAAGAAGTTATGGACGTTTACAAGGAAAATCTAATTATCCGTGCTTAGAAAAAGAAAGTGTGTCAAGCGCTGCGACCGAGGCTAATCCGTTTACGAAGGTTCCCTTACTAAAAGGTTCGCGAATTACCTATTAACTGGCTAACTCAGTTTTCACACTGGGTGCTACACCACGAAAGGGTGCACTGCGTGCCGCACCGCATGCAGAACACCGCGTTAACATTTAATATGGTGAGGCAATGCAACTCTGCGCTGATGCTATGGGAGCACAGCAGCCAGAACCCCGGAAACTTCACCCAGCATGTGACTTCTTCATACCTCTAATACTAAGACATAAAAGTGAGAAAACACCCGCTATTTAAAGAAACAGAAAATTTTGTCATCAGCATTTCTTCTTAGCAGACATGGCTTTATACTTGACCAGTGGCGGTTGGTCATTAGAGGAAAATGGGCCATTTCGGAAAATGTGGAATTAAAATTGTTCGTAACCGGTGTGTAATAACACCGTTGATAAAACTGTCTGCACGATTAAACTGAAATAATGTGCTCATTTTTGTTCCCGCACTCATCAACATAGGAGGGAACATACCCACAATGACCCCTCACACCTCACCGGATCCCCATCTCTTCTTCCCCCGCGAGCACATGGCGCAAGGCGGTCGTAGAAGCAACCTGCTTAACCGCCTCAGCCTAACCTAGAACCTCATATAATACAGCTTCCATGGTGAGAGTCCGCAAAACTACACGTCGGCCGACGCCAACGCAGCTTGCAGAACCCTGTGAGGCGTGACGTAGTACTAGCTCTAGCCGCCAGCGTTGCGTCGCCACCGTCGGGCTCATCGACGAAGGATGCTTGACTGCACGACACCACTGGCATCAGTGGAGGAAAAATGAATGTGTTTGTATGGTAATTATTGGTTGACATGTTACATATTTACATTTCGTAATAAACTTCAATGTTGAAGATCCGTTTCGGAACCGTGCACAAGATGCTACAACGACTGTATACCCCTTACTCCAGGTGACGATCATTTATCCGACCTTGAAACAGGAAAGAACTTTCCACCAGGGACGCTGGACGCGAGCTTATTCCGATTATTTTTGTTTCGCAGATTCAAGTGGATGCGCAACGTGTTCTAGTTTTTTTGCAGATTGCAGACAAAACATCGAAAGTACCGCGTCATGAAACATTTCGTTTCGTTTGCATGCGTCAATCTGACAAGGATCCAGGGACGACACCACAGATTTTTGACTATATCAGGGGCGCAACACAGACCACGACGTTTTGACGAGACCCCCCTCCGGAAAAAATAAATGAACTGGGTTTCTTCCCGGACATGTGCCACCTTATTTTTTTGTTTACGGTCTTTGCAATACGAAACTTCTCGCCTATATATATATATATATATATATATATATATATATATATATATATCATATCATATTTAGCCTCACGAGTTACGATTACCGTGGGGCACTGCTTATAGGCAGTACTACCTCACGTAACCCATGGCGACGTCGCCGATGTAGGAGTCAGATATCATTTACGCCGGCAGCCGTATATTACACAGTTTGGTGCTATCCTTAAGCTGTGCCTCAGGTATTTGTGAGATCACGATCCGCCACTGGAGTTCTCTTTCTCAAGCCAAACAGTACTGACCGCTACAGGTTGCCTTGGTTGCATAAACATGTCAACTGGTTGCTTGGTTCGCCATGGGTATGTTCAAATTTGCGGCTTCCCTAAGGCTGCTGTTTGAAAGGATGAGTTATGATCTTCACACATGCCTTCTGCACTGTCATTAACAGTGAATGAATGAATGAATGAATGACTTTATCGCATACCATTAGTTCATATCGGTACAAATGCTAACACTAGCACGAAACAGTTTTGGTTAAACAGGTGCCATAAAAAGTAATTTGGTCTTGTGGGATCGAATATGAGAAGTGTACAACAAACTGGACCGATGCAAGGTAACAACGATGCTAATTAGAGAACCCGTCAAGCGACAGGAGGACTTCTAGTACATTTTTGCAACACAATTGTACAGGATGAAACACAACAGGATGCACATCCTGTTGTGTTTCAACACAACACAAATGGTACGGACAATTTTTGACAGGCCTAAGAATAGTTTGAGTATGTTATGACAACCAGCTGGGAATGTCTGCACTACTCTCCGACAGCGGAGTGCAGAGAACAAAAAATAAACAGTCTGCAACAACGATAAATGATACTGGATGCGACAACCGCGGACAAAAGCCACACTGCTGTCAAAATGTCGCACCTTCATGGTTGGCACCACGCACATCCTTTGATCACGACAAACAGCTCAAATCTGTACACACACCTGCAATTTTGCTGTGTGCTTCGTTTTGTCTATTCACTATGGGACGACCCGGCCCGTCCCACTAATTTGGTTATTAACCCTCGCCCGACCGGGGGATGTGTCCCCTAAGGTTTTCCGAGCGTAACGGAAAACGGCAACGCTCAGCGCCGCAAAACTCTGAGTAACTTTTTTCTCATTCATTTTGCACCTCGAGAGCAAATCTGAATTTCCAAGGAGGTCGAGTCGCTGGCCAGTCAGGTCAAGCGGATTAACTTCCGAACAACTCTAACCATCGTAAGTTTTTTGGGGTTCGGCAAATTTGTATGAAACTTGCAGGAGTAACAGAGTCTAATAAAAGTAACAACTTGTGTCTTCCGGATTTTTCAGAAATCGAAGATCAATGACCTGGGATCAGGTCATTTTTGGGCACCTTCTGAAATTTGGCCTAAACTTCTGCAAATTTTTGCGGGGTTCTCATGTTCAGATATTATCAGAAACATGGCCAATTACTAATGCTACCATCACATATCATCAAACTACGCGTGACCTTGGTTCAGGTCATGACTCCCGATATCGGTACCTGTTGCCGCAGGACACGATTTCCATGAAACTAGAACTGCTTTTGTTGTTTTCTAGGGTAGGAATAGACTAGGAAATCAAATGTAGCTCAAAAACAGGCCTATCTCACACACTCCTTGCTCAAAATAAAGCCTGCTGGGGTCATCAAAGGTAAATGACCTCTGATGACCTCACTTCAACAGGTTGACTTTCAGGGCAGTGACAAAAGCTTAACAAGTGTTAATTATGCTATGGGCATCATCTGCAACTCAACTCGTTACCAAACCACCGGGTAAGTCGAGGCGCGAAGCATCATAACAACATCACAAACGTGAATGAAATTAGGCTGTGGCTTGAGCTGACCTCAGTAATTAATTGGTTCGTTTGTGGTATGAATGTGTTAGGCATGTTGATAATCGTCTTAGTATTCCACCAAATGAAAATCACATCGTAATTTTTCCTCTTTATACCACTTCCATCTTAGTTCGGTCTGACTTATCATGACATCTGATGACCTCAATATTAACCCAAAATTGGAGAAAAAATTGCTCATTCCGCTCACCTCGATAAGTATTCCTGTTGATATTTCACCTTTTTTTGCAATGCCCAGAACCTGAGATTTTGGGTGTGGATGTATGGGGCGGATTTCCACAACCTCCTCCCCCGGCCGGGCGAAGGGCATTTTAAAGCCCGGTCGGGAGCGGGCTAAAGCATCCCGATGGCGTAGGTTAACTGTGCATGTAAATATAAGTATCTGAAAAGAGAGCTGAAAAAGAAACAGGGCAATCCCAGACGTTTGTATAATGCCACTGAATATTGGTGTAGGTTATGATATACTAGGTACATTATGACGTCTGTCCAATTTCTATTCATGCATAGTGGAGGATTATCAAACTTTGGCACTGCCAATGACACGTATCATTTTGAAATGTTTCTTTAGGTAGAGGCTAAGTAGGTGAGGGTTTCCAAGTAATTAATGCATGTATAATTTGCATTTTGTCCGTATTGCGTAGCTATAACGACATTTTGGCTTAGTATAGTGATCACCTGTAAGGTTTCGTTGTGTCATGAGAAAAATAAACCAAAACACGTTTGGTGATTCCAATGATTTTCCGAGGTCCTCGCCATGGCGCTAGTGCCTCAAGGGAAGGGGACGGTGTGGGAGGACCTGATCCCCTTCGCACCCGAGAACTCGTGCTTTTTACCATGTGAATTGGGAAAACCTGGCAGACTGAATGACGAACTCGGTGCAAAAGAAACGTAGGAAAAGCCGGCGCTTCAGAGCTTTGGTGAAACAGGCCTCTGGTGTAAAATATAGCGCAGTTAGTTTTGGTGAAACAGGCCTCTGATGTAAAATAATTTCGCTCGTCCTACGATTGCCAAAATTTGCAATGTGTTGGTTTCATTAAACCTTCGTTCAAAGGGATATACAGGTACAACTGTGAGCAATGCGTTCGTGGACTGCGTAGCTGAGTTTTGGCAGGGCGTCATGTCTCTCCGTTCTTGCATGCGCGATCGGGTTTGCGGTTCACGCGCGATGTTTGACTTCCTTAAAATAAGCTCGGGTTTGCGTTCAGGGTGCAAATCTGTTTAGTGCAGTTTAAGTCGTACAATTCACTTCAATTAACCGAAACAAAGGCATAGATTCTGTGTACCTCTAATTTATCTGTCACATTGCTTCGTTCGAATCATGCCCGTTCACCTGTTTTCTTTTTTTCATTACGTGCGACTCCACCCGTCCTGCGCGCCAGGACGGGAGGCCAGGACGGTGTGCAAAACGCTGCGGCCATTGTCCGTCCAAGCGGTCGGCGGCCCGCCCAGGCCTCACACCGCGCACCGGCCAGTGTGCATCGGAACGTGGCGCCGCCGCGCTGCATTGTGTAACGGTGCCACCTCGTGTTTTCGGCGCCGTCGTTCAATTACGGGCTTTCATTGGCGCTCAATAGGGCGGCGACCTCCAGGGTCGGGCCGGGTCAGCGGCGTGTTGGACTCGTGCGAGGCGGGCCGAGACAATGGCTGGCCTGCCGCGGCCGCGATCATCGCCGGCCGGCGCCGGGCCGCGGCGCTAATCGCACCTGACGCCGGTGGTCAGCTGCGGCTGGGCGACGCCGCTGCAGATGTTTATGACGGTGCACCTCTCGGAAGAAGCGCTACGCCCGCACGCTCTCGGCCGCTTGGGTCGCCGACGAAGCTGCAGGAGTGGTGCAGAGGTGCGTGACTGGTTGGCATAGGCTCCGGTCTCGGTCTCGGGATGATCGGTGAACGTCGGAGCCGCAGGTGTCAGTCCGGTAGTGGGTGAGCAAATCGCGGTGGTGCAGGTGTTAGCGTGAAGGTCTGTTGATGGCAGTCAGAAATTGAGGCGTGAATCAGATTACAAGTGGGTGGAAAGGGATTTATCTCTCTGATTTCAATTGAATAGCAGCTCGGGGGGTTTTCTTACAAAAGTTTTAACCCTCGCCAGACCTAAGAATTTTCACCTCATTGCCGGACGGGGGGGGGAGGGGGGTACTACTACCACCGCCCATTTTGCTCTTAATTGAGATAGAGTGATGAAATAAAACGAACGTAAGCAGCGCAGTATTTCTGCTCTCGGTGATGCCAGATCTGACCACTTCAGGTCATCTTGGTGACGTCTCATGTAACAATGAAAGAGAAGATCACATCGCCTGCCGTCTCCGCCGTCATCGTAGTAGTTTAAGGCAAAGCGGTCTAAAAGCAATGCTTTTGTAGCGAAGTAATTTTGAAACTGATCCAATATCAAGCCACTGGCTGCTTTTCTCCTTTGGATCAGTCAGGTCAAAGAAACGTGAAATATAATTATCATCTTTCTGGGTTGTTGCCAGTGCCACAAAGTGTGGTTTATCATCACAGAGTTAAGTTCTGATTATCAAGAGAGTTTATAATTTCGATATGAAGCAGGATCAGTGATCTCGCGCAACCTTGGAAAGGTTACTGACTTGTCATAGCCCGATATGATGTCAAGCAACGCCAAACCAGTTCTAGATAAAAAAAACTGGCGCCATATCTTGTCAGACTTCTGAGAAAAAATGCACAGCGTTGCTCCAGTCTGGAAATCTTCTTGCGAACCATCGAGAAATACGTCATGTCTTGATGAAATGACATGGCCTGATCATATTTTTGGAGAAAGGATGCAGAAATGATGAAAAATCAGCTAATGCAAATTTCAGACCCTTGACGCGAGCCATTCGTCGGGGCAGTATAAGAAACACCTCATGGAGGTGTGCTTGCCTCGTTCATTGAGGCCCGCCTGACACAGATTCATATGTCTTAGGCACTACTCTGTGGTATCGGGAATAGCAACTGCGATTATGAAGATCAATGGAATGCTGTCCTGTGAGACTACCGAGCCACGGCAATACGGTCGTTTCAGGTGATCGAACGAACGATCAGTTGCAGGGTCTAGAAGTGGGTTTCAGTTTCTGGTTGTGGGTTCTTAGAAGTCAAGGATGTGACTTTAAGCCTGTGGGCCTCACGGCACTAGGTCTTTTGACCACAAAAGACGGGTAAGCCAACGTAAACCCATCATTCTTGCCCTCCCTCCGTTTGGATACTGGCTCAGCTCACAACAAACCTCAATGGCACATCGTGATATTTGTGTTGATATGTTTGCATGCAAACCAGATTAATTTGTTTTCGTAGGCGGAAGTTCTTGTTACATAACACATTCCAAGTACCGCATGCTGTTATTTCCACCTCTGCGCTAAACTGATACGTGCAGGGTCGTCTATAGTGTTAGAGTTGCAAGAAAAATCTATGGACAATCGCACTGTTCAGTCTGGGATGTGGTTGAACTGGACATCAGAGACTAAATATTAACAGGAGAGCGGATTACTAAGAAATGTGATGACGATCCTGTCTTTTCTACGCTAGACCTCGAAAAGATTGGCTTTTAAGAAATTATGCATTTGTCTTAAAACCGAGATGAGCACATAGAAAAAGAAGAAAAATCCGAAGTTTGTGCACTGCTGTCCCACCTGCCATGTCACCTGGTATGCGCGTGGATGAGCATAAAGTTGAACGTGTTCTGTCATTTTGATCTGAATGTGAAGTTCGTGTTCAGGTCTTTATTTAAGCGTGCCGCAGGCCAGATGATCTTTTTGAACTCAAACACGCAGTGGAAGGGGGTTTTGCGCTAACGCGCACTGGAAAGGAGCACTTCTGTGCCGCCCTCGGATCTCGGAAACGGAAAGAGCTAGAGACCCGAAATTTCAAGGATATGGTAGGATTATTAAGAGTTACAATGCGAGCAATTTTTATGACGCTAGTTCAATATTTCCAAGGTGAAATGAAATCGAAAGGGTCAACTTTTTACACGTTCTCGGTCCGTCCAGGTCTTTCCGTACGGCTTTTCGGACGAAACTGGAAAAAAGGTGCGTGTTAGAGCATTAAAACGTGGAATACGGCTATTTCCATTCGTTTGACGTCTTGAATGAATATTTCTGGTCGAGGTCATGTCAAGCCGTTGGCCTATGAAGTCATTTTATTTTTGCAGATCAGATTACGAGCAACACGGAATACCGGTAAAGCTTGAACGTAAATAAAAATGGTAGACACATCATTTAACGTACTTTCAGTGAAGATAACCAACATTGGTAAATTACGCCACTTTCAATGGTCACTGGGCCCCGCAAAGTGAAATGAAATGAAGCGAGATCATTGACCATGTATGAAGTTTTTGACCCAAAGTAAGTTCTATGTCAGCTGTTTGCAGTAGAGTTTTTTCGTTTTAATAAATGAAAACGCGGGATATGACAATTTCCATTTAGTTGACGTCTTGAGTGAAGATTTTGGTCCGACATCATGTCAGGCCATTGGTCTATGAAGTCATTTTTGTCTCTGCAGACCAGAGTTCGAGCAACACGGGATACTGGTATAGCTTGAGTGTAAATAAGGACGCTAAACGCGTCATTTCTATCGTACTTTCAGTGAAGATAGCCAACATTGGTATATTTGGTCACTTTCAGCGTTCAATGACCTCCGCAAAGTGAAATAAAGTGAAGCAAAGTCATTGACCGTGGATGACGTTTTTGA
Source organism: Capitulum mitella (assembly GCA_030062745.1). Classification (NCBI taxonomy): domain Eukaryota; kingdom Metazoa; phylum Arthropoda; class Thecostraca; order Pollicipedomorpha; family Pollicipedidae; genus Capitulum; species Capitulum mitella. The sequence goes on from CP099843.1 coordinate 16,775,029, forward strand.
CCCAGAAAGTTTTTATGTCAACTGTTTGCAATAAAGTTGCTTCGTTGTCATGACCCAGTTAGACGAAATGATTGCTGCAAAACGTAAACATTATATATATATATATATATATATATATACGTATATATATATATATATATATGTATATATATGTATATATATACGTATATGTGCGCAAACGTGTATTTGTATGTATATATATATGTATATATATATACATACGCATATACATATCAATGTACGCAAACGTTTTTTAAAGTTCTTTGAATACAAATTTCATACAAATCAACATGTTGCAAAGCATACCTGGATCTGGTCATAAGCTGGCCAATCTTGACGTTTGATGACCTTAACCTTCAGTGCCCCTGGCTTTTGTCTTGCACATCCATCATCCTTAGTTATCCTCGAATGCTGTCGTCCGATAATGTTCAAACGGTAATCTTACGGAGAACACTTGTCCTTTCGCAAAGTTCCCATTTGTCTGCGACAACCGTTATTTTCTTTATATTTGCATACTTGCTTCAAACATGCAAATGCTTCCAACTTCAAAAAATCCCCGCTGATTTTCAATTTCTCTGCATCAGTCGACGAGCTATTGAATAATCACAAACGTCTCAAAGCAACAGCGGCCAGCTCCGACCCGTTCTCGAGATTTATAAAACAGGTGGGAGTGGGCGTAAAAATGTCCCCCTCCCTTTCATTGCGCGTGTTAACCCTCGCCCGGCAAAGGGGAGCCTAAGAGACCCTTATTGAGAATCTTCGTTCATACTTTTCCATCTATTTGGTATTAAATACAGAAATTTTCAGTAGCTAAGTCTTACGTGTTTCCACGGTATATTTGTGCATGTGGGCATTTCTGTCCAGCCCTTTTGAAGATATCAAACGCTTGCTAAGGTCATGTGTCTGAAAAAGATTTTGCAAATGCTTTGAATCGCCTCATACAAAAGGCCAATAACCTTTCTCTTTGATGGAGATGAGTGTTTAACCCGTCCCCGACTGGGGGGGGGGCAGTTGACGCCCCCCCCTGAGGTTTTTTTGGGATTGCGAGAGAACAAACAAACACAGAGCCACGAAACTTTGTGTACCTTTTGCTCCATCAATTTTACGTCTCATGTCGAAATTTTGACCTCAGGTCAGGTCAGGTGCCTGACCTAGACCAGGTCAAACAGACCTAAGTCCAAAAAAGTTTAGCGCCCTCTAACTTTTTCGCAAAACAAGATATCTCAATAATACTCTCAGGGATTAGTGATCGTGAAGATGCAACAAATCTGCTATCTCGGATTTTTTGGAATTTTCCGGGTCATTGACCTAAGGTCAAGCCCATTTTTAAGACATATCGCCGTTTTTTCTGAAATTGACGGAATATTTCATCACACTTTTAGTGTGGAGTGAAGCAGACATCTAGTTACCGTCATTGCGCAAAGTATCAGTGACTTCCAGCCATTGACCTGAGGTCAGGTCACGAATAACTGTAGTCAGCCAAAATGTACCACCGTCAAAATCGACGATGAATTACTCAGAATGGGTAGGAAATGGCAGAACTAGCTTGCACAGACGTAAGTAATACCAGGAACCTAAAAAAGTTTGAAAAAGTAGCATATTTTGGAAATAAACAGGCTCTCACGAATAAAGCTCCGCCAACTTTGTAGATTGACAACTAATCAATTTTTCCAAAATTTAAGCATGAAAAACCATCACAAGACCCACAAAGATCAATAAAATTTACATAGATTGTCTTTTTCCGCAAAAATAAAGGAACGCTAAAATTAGTTCCCGTCAATTTGGTACCGCATACGGCAGCGGCGCACAGTGACGCCTGACGGGAGAATTACGGTGTCTTTAACTCAACGTTTCGGCGTATATATTGAACAAATCTGAGGAAATTAGACGTGTATCGGCATCCGCGGACATTTACTTGTGCGCTGGTGCCTTTACCTATGCGTTATTAGTCACAGCCCTTGAGATTCAGGCCATTTCTTGGCCTCATGCAGTCGGCTATGAGAAAACATATATAGGGCGTAAATTGGCTTACATATTATCTAAAACTAAAAATGAGACCAGTTTCGAGCTCTACTCGTGACGGGCTTTCCAACGGTATGCTTATTTTTATCGTGCGACCAACCGTTCGTGAGTTAGAGGGGGGGCAGTCAACTGCCCCCCCCAGTCGACGGTGATCGGGACGGACCGACGGTCGTGCGCGGGTTAAGGTATCCGATACAACTAAAAAAATGTGCCCTGAGGCATGCAACCATGATTTTCAATGTCTGCGGCATGACGGCGGAAACTGCGGAGAGTTTCTCGCTCCCTTGACGTGGTCTGGTCTGGCTTCCCGCAAACGGCTCCCGTTACGTAAACTCCGTGGCGAACGAACGATCCGGAACTGGGAGCGGTCGGCTATTGTTTTGCGGATGTATCGCGGGCTGTTTTGGCAAACATACTCTGTGGTTGCATTGTGTGTCGTCCGGCTGGACGCCAGATTTTTTCCGTACTTCATGCTACGTCGCTGATTAGCGAGGCGTTTTGACCCTCAGATTTGCTGAAGTCATTCTCGGCATAGACTCGCCAGTTCTGGGAAGCCCGACACGTGACACCGGTTAGCAACAGCTGACGGTTGCTCCCAGTCACCGCGAATGAAGGCAAATATCGTCGTTCCTGTGCAGTCGTCGGGTGGCGGCCGGCCGGCGCCCGATATTGACTGACGTCCTCATCCTTGTCAGACTGGACTTCCGTCAGGCTTTGGCGATACGCCACAGGTGAGCAAACAGTCCTCATCAGATGTTTGCACGTTTCGTTTCCCATTGTTCTCAGCGTGCTTTGGAAATAACTTGTGCTGGACTGTCGCAAAAGCGCTCAGCCGTTCCAAGGTAAAAATAGCTTAGACGCCCAACCGGCTGCAGTGACAGCAGGACATTAGAACAGAGCTGAAATGCATTAAGCGGTGTTTTGTTAGGCCCTTCACGCACACGGT